>CM076570.1:1313111885-1313408894 GCA_034641835.2 Pinus albicaulis
ATGGAATAGCAAAGCAAATAAAGGATTGAACAACAATTCTGAAATAGAACAGCAAGTCTAAAATGGAACAGCAATTGAATAACTAAGTCCCGCAGGTTGTAACCAAACTTAATCTATTAACTCAAATGCATTCTTTGCAATCAAATAACATTCTTTCACTCTAAAAGCAATTCACACAAATCACACTAATGGAACAGCAATAACTATTAATGAATTATGGAACAGTACTGATAAATCAGAAACGCGCACAACACGAACGTTTAGTATAACAGCTCTGTAACAAAACAGTAAGAACATGCAATTAACTCTTGAAAGGATTAATAACTTGATGCGGAGTCAACACACGATTCTATCTGTAAAAAACCTCAATGATTCAATCTTTAACAAAGCATGTAATATGAACTTATAAAGCATATCAAATTACCAAATAACAATGATAAACAAACCACACAAAAGTCAAGTCGTAATGGTACAGAAGCAAGTGTCCTTCGGGGCCGGGCCCTTAGCCTCCAAGGATACACCGCTTTAAGTTAATCCAGACGCAGAGATGAAATAATCACCAAGCTTTTATTAATGCATCGGTCAAAAATACATTGAACCAGTTCTCAACGAGACTCAATAATCAAAGTTGATGTTTTACAGAAAATTACATAAAAGCGTATCCTATCTATCAAGCTAACAGTGTTGTCCCTTTATATAAAGGTGATGGCGGAGATGTCCAAGTAACATGATAAATAAAGCAGCGATCCCTCAGGATCGAAGATCCTGAGGGATTCGCCAAACTGTTAATTCTTCATCCTTTCCTTTCTTTGGCGCCGAGCTGGTGTCTTCTCCTTCTTTTCCGAGCCGATTTGCTGTAATCTATTTAGCCTTGTTTGCATTCGGTTCTCGTTCAGAGGGACAGCAGTTATCTCGACTTTGTCCTTTCCTTTGGAACGGAAATTCCTCGTTTTCTCCTTTTCCTGTACAGAAAATAACCATTATCAGTGGCTAAGTCTTGCATATCAATTCTCACATGTTTTGTTATGGTTCCTTATTACTTTCCAAATTCATGATACAAAAAGGTTCACAAATTCTATTAAAAAGCCACTGAAATAGTCATCAAAAGCATACCTGGATGACTTCCCTCGGCTTCGAGCTAGGAGAGCCCGTATCAACATCAATGACTGTCATATCGGTGTCCCGGCCTCCTGATGGGCCCTCATCATGCATGGGCCTCTTGCCCCTGTCTTGTACCTGTACCTGCATTGGAGAAGAAAGCGAGACCCTTTCCACATCACGTGGAGATAATACTCGCCGTGTCGATGAAGTCGGCAGGACCCCTTCCACCTCACGTGGAGATAGTACCCGCCGTGTTGCTGCAAATAAGGCCCTGTGGCCTCGCTGATATGTCTGAACCAAAGGAGTGATGGTATGCTCAACCTCAAGCATGTCCAGCTGGTGTGAGGGCTCTCCTGCATCATAAACTGCCTCGGGAGGCTGCTGTGGCACTCTGAAAAAGTCTCTAGAAATGAAATCCTCCCAAGTGATGCCCTGCTCTGCCAACTGATGAGACACCAAGATTTTGATCAAAGCGAAATGATATATACTCCTGTACTGCTGCACTGGGCTCGTTTTCTTCTGCACAAATGTAACCATCCTCTCTATGTTGCGGTGTATGAAATACGGAATATTCATCATACGCACCCTTGTGAAGTGCATCAGCAAACGAACATGATATGAGAAAAGACGAGCATACCTGCCCTCACAACTAAAATACTGAATGCTGAGCCTCATGAGTGGTGCATACTCATCTCTCAAGAATCTGAATGGAAAAACTCTGCTCAAGTAAGCCACATATCCAGTTTTAATGTATGGCTCATAGTGAAATTTCTCTAACTGCTTACCCTTGCTCCATTCCTCGCCTATGTTCGGTATGCCAGTAGCTTGAGCAATAGTCAAAGGTGATACAATGAAATCAACCCAAGCAAGGTTTACCCGATCACCCTGTAAATGAAGAACAAACAGTCGTGCTAATTCACGATGAGGTCGGGTTTGTACAACCATCTCACAAAATCTGAAACATGACAAGAATCGAAAACAATCCATAGCTAATGGACATGCCTGCAACCGAGCCAAAGAAGTAGGCTCCTCTCTGCGATGATCACCACTTCTATTTTCTCTGCGGAAACCCCGTGGCACATTACCTTCAGCCACCGAATCACTGCCTGACCCTGGCTCATATTCTGACTCTGTCTCTGACATATCTCTGATCAAGCTTTTGGCAATGTGTATACTGATATGAATGCAGTGAAAGCAAAATTAGGATGTATGTTTTAACACGCAACCAATATTCCCACCGTCAAAGCACCATCAAGGAATCAAATCATGGATAAAATCTCAGCTTTAAATGGATTAGAAGAGCACAATCTTTGTTTGAATGCAAAGCGAAATTTTGACCAAATAGAATGTGACAACCTTCAAAAGTTTGAGCACATCTAGTCAAGAGCATGGCATTAATAGTAATATGTTTGTACGCTAATTAATGATCATAAAGGTTTACGTGGCAATTTGAAACAAAGTTATGATATATTTTACATTAGACGATGAGGCCATTACAAACACGGTCAACATGGCACAAAGGTTATGTAGTATAATAATAACAATGGTCAAAATGGCAAAATGGGCATGAGAGCAATATGGTTTTGCTATTATATGCAAAGCTGGATGTATCATTGCCATAAGATAGCAAACAAACTCATTCAACCATTCATTTTCATTCTAAAACCCTGAAAACAATAATGCTATGACTGTGGGGTTTTAAATCCTCCGTTTGAACATTTGAAACCACCAATGATGCCACAAATGCGTTAAAAAACATCAAGCAATTGATAGAAACCTGTTTGAAGGCAAGTTGAGTCGATTCCAAGCAAAACTGGGCGCTCAAACTAAATTTCGAAACCCTGTGTCTGCGTGGGTCGCGCTGCTCCTGCGTGGGTCGCTCGGCCCAGGTGGGTCGCGCACCTTGCAAACTTGCACTGCTGAACTGACCTGCGTGGGTCACTCTGCCCAGGTGGGTCGCTCGGCCTCCACGTGGGTCGCTCGGCCCAATCAACACTGCCCACGCAACTAAAAACTCTGAAATCGGCCCTCCAATCTTCAAACACGATTTGGGAGCTATGAATTGGTTCAAATGAAACTTGTTTGGCTTTTATACATGTCATAAATATCTTCACAATCAGATTTTATTTCAAATCTAATTCAAACCCATATTACAAATGTTTTTGTAATTTCACTTTTGGCTTTTCAAATACAAACTTCCTTTGGCTTTTTTGAGGTCGATACTAATGTTTTTGCTGTCTTCTTGCAGGGATATGGCTATCTTGGCTAGAGAAGAGACCAGGGGTCTGCTTTTGACAATGTCTTCATGGCGGAACAATTACAATTTATTACAAAATGATAATGACAAATTTCTAGTTCCAAAACAGAGTTTGGACTAGAAATATATTTTTTTTTAAATGCTGATGATAATAAAATAAAAATCACAAGTGCTGGACTTTCCTCACCTTGCAGGCTTTATGACTAGTATATAAATGACTCAAAAACCCTAGACACCAAGACCTAGGACACTTATTGACATTTTTAACGACCATATATATAATGACAATAACTATGAATAATTTTTTGAGGAAATATTTTTAAAATAGCGCTGCAGGTATAAACATGAGGAAACATAGGACGACAGACCCCCTCGTCAGTTCATGGCATGATCCTAGTGAAATGCAACGAAGTAGAACAAGCGAGACACCTAATAATGAATATGCAAAAGACGAAATGATCACTGACGGAGGGCTGCAAGGACCGACTCTAACATTGGCTCCAATGGGGATGGTGGCTCCATGGAGATGCCAAGAACAACAGATCTCTGGGGGAGTCAGACAGTGCCTCTCATCCATTGGGCGATGGAATCATTATTTCAACTGACAAGACAAAATTTGGACAATTTTATTGACTGCAGATTTGACTAACGATAGACTGCAATTTGACCAAAACTGACTAGACTCAAACTGACATGACTTTAAACAAGAAGACTGATAAAACTTAACTTTACAATCTCAAACCAACCAACCTCTATTTCCAGAATTATAGCCTTCGCTCCAGGCCCCAGACTAAAAATGAGAGACCAGTGCACACTTGCAATGAAACAAAAGTAAAATGATATATACAATGACAATGAGATCAGCAGCAAGTACTCAGAAATAATAGCGCTTCAGCAACCGACCATTGATCGGTCCACCAGGACAATCATCTCCATTCATTTCTTTGAGAAGAAATGCATTCTGCCCCCGATACGCTGTAATCTTAAACGGTCCCTTCCACAAATTCTCAAATTTTCCATGCTTTCCCTTATCCTCATTCCGAGCATCCCATTTCAAAACTACTTCATCCAACTGAAACTTATCTGATTTTGCCTTTCTGTCGTAGATCTTCTTAATACGCTCCTGCAACTTGAAAGTATTTTGAAATACCTCCTCTCGTGTCTGCTGTAAATGAATCATCTCATTAATCCTCCGCTGCATAGGATCCTCTTCACTTCCAGCCTCCTGAAGCAATTTGACCACCGGGACGGCAAGTGAAGTAGGAAAAACTGTATCCGTCCCATACACCAACTCGAAAGGAGACATGCCAATAGACTTTTTCTGACTTACCCTATCAGCCCATAATGCATTCACCAACTTTTTGTGCCAAGCCTTCTTGTTGATTTCCAGCAATTTCTTAATGATATTCACCAAGGATTTGTTTGAAGATTCCGCCAAGCCATTCCCTTGCGGATGGTATGCGGTTGAATGTCCCAAGGTAATATTGTACTTAAAACAAAAATCAACCATCCTCTTAGACTTAAAAGCTGCTGCATTATCCGTGATTATTTTACTAGGACACCCAAAGCGTGACAGAATATTGTTTTCAAGGAAAGAGATAATTACCGCATCAGTGGCCTGTCGAGTAGGAATCGCCTCAATCCACTTCGTGAAGTAGTCTGTAGCTGTCAAGATCCATCTATGCTGTCCGGAAGATGCTGGGTGGATTTCTCCGATAAAATCCAATCCCCACTGCTGGAATGGTGCATTAACTTCGATTGGTTTTAGAGGCAAAGGCTGTAGTTTCTGCTTCCCTTCGAATATTTGACACTCATGACAATTTTTAACAGCCTTGAACACATCAAAAAACAAAGAAGGCCAATAATACCCTGCCCTTAGGATCTTATTCGCTGTGGTCTTCCAAAACAAATGACCTCCACAGTCACCTTTGTGAAAATCCTCCAAAACTCTTTGAGCTTCCTCCTCTACCAAACAATTCAACAACATACCCCCAGGGTCTTTCCAATACAACGCAGAATTCAAAATGCAGAATTTAGCAGCTCTTAACTTCAATGTTCTACTCTTACTTCGAGGCATACCGGGCGGTGTAGACAAATTCTGAAGCACATATAAAATGTCAGCATACCAAGGAGAAGAAACAAAAATATCGGATGCCTGAACTGACGTACTTTCCTCATCTTCATCAGACATGGCAGCAATCAAATTTATGTCTAGAGCATGCAGATTTGTTTCAGCCATGAGCTTGGCGAGTCCTTGTCCTTTGATCAGCTTGGTTGGTTTAATCTCCACATCGTACTCTAATAATGCAGCGATCCACTTACCCCTTCTTCCCTCTGGATCTGCCTGTACCAAAACATCCTTAACTGCTGCGTTAGGGACATATGCTGTAATATGGGAATGCAATATATACACACGGAAATCCTTCAAAGCCTTTACAAGCGCAAGTGCTTGTTTCTCAATGATATTATACTTCAATGCCCCATCTCTTATGATCCGACTGAAAAAAGCGATGGGCTTCTCAACTCCATCCCTTTTTTGCATCAAAACAGCTGCCAATGTATGCTCAGAGGTGAAAGAAAATAAAATGAAGTCTTGTGTGTAATCGGGGCTGATTAAAATAGGGGCTGAAGAAAGAGCTATCTTTACCAAATTGAATGACTTTACTGCCTCTTCTGTCCATCTTACCTGACTGTCCTTTTTCAGCATGTTCGTGATTTCTCTAAGGTGTTCTGCAAGATTGGGAATGAAACGACGCAGAAAATTCATTTTACCATTAAATGACTGTATCTCTTTCTTGTTCTGGGGCTGTTCAATCTGCTGTATGGCTTCAACACGTGCAGGATCAACTCGAATGCCATCTTTCGATATGATGTGGCCAAGGAGCTTTCCTTCATCCATGGCGAAAAGGCTCTTCTTTGGATACAGCGAAATGCCATATTTTCTGCACTTCTGGAAAACAATTTTCAGATGATATAAGTGTTCCTCATCAGAATTAGAAAATACAGTTAGATCATCAAGGTAAACAACCAAAAACACATCTTTCTCATTGGCAAAAGCCATGTCCATAGCACGCTGAAAGGTAGCGCCTGCATTCTTTAAACCGAACGGCATCTTTGCGTAATGAAATGTTCCCCAAGGAGTGGTGAACGCAGTCTTGTCACGATCATCTTCCTACACTAAAATCTGATTATAACCTGAGTATCCGTCGAGTAGTGACATCCTTGATGCTCCAACTACTCGCTGCAATATATGGTCCATTTTTGGCAGCGGATAATTGTCCTTTAATGATACCTTATTCAAATTTCTGAAGTCAATACATAAACGGATCTCACCTGTCTTCTTTCTCACGGGCACCAAATTTGATATCCAATCTGAAAATCGAATAGGCACAATGATTCCTGACTTATACAACCTATTTACCTCTTTTTCGATCGATGGTAGCGGCTTTGGATTGATCCTCCTCAACTTTTGACGAAAAGGCTTCTGATTTGGTTTGATGGGAATAGTATGCTGGATGATATTGGTATCATATGTTTTAAGATCTGAATAATCCCACACAAACACATCAGAAAATGAAGATAACAATTTCACATATTCTGCTCTTACCTTTGGTGACAATGACTTTGACAATTTCACCATCTTGGGATTCTCAGCTGTTCCAATATTTACCTCTTCGACACCTTTCTCTGTTGGCCTCAATGTAGGCTTACGAGCTACATCATCTTGATCAAACAACTCTTCCAATGGAATCAATCCCTTAGGAATGATGTTATCCTTCAGTTGCAGCACATCCATTTGATTTATCTGTATGTCATCAATACCATCATCAAATTCTGTATCTATGGAGGTATCTTTAAACTTACCTTTATTCTGCAGAAATTCGCTAATCTCCTCATCATCCTCAAAAACTTGCCAACATCGCTGATTGTCTGGAACGGTGGGCCGGTGTTTCACATGTATCTCAAACTTGTTGCTGGAATTCATTGGAATCTTAAGATTGCTTGCTGCCTTAGCAAGTCCATCAGCAACACCATTTTTTATGCGGGGCACACATGTCAAAGTATAATCAGAAAATAACTTCAGAATATCCAAAACTGCATTTCGGTAAGCCCTCATGCGAGGATGCTTAGCCTGAAACTCACCTTTAACTTGCTTTATCACTAATTCTGAATCACCATATACCGCAATCCTTTTCGCATTCAGCTTCTTGAGGATCTTAAGGCCAGCAATAAGAGCCTCGTATTCCGCTTCATTGTTAGAACAATCGAATGCCAACTTGTAAGAACACACTCTCACATTGCTCGGAACTTTATCGGGAGCGAAAAATGGACTTCGAATCCACACACCAATCCCAGCACCATCGCTGCCCACTGCACCATCAAAATCCATGGTCCAAAGACCATTTTCATCGTCCTCTAAATGCTGAAACTGTGTCGGCTCTGTTTTTTCTGTTTGCTGCCCATTGTCTTCAGCTGATTGCTCCAAAACAACTTGTTTTTCTCTTCTTTCTTTTTGCAAAACTTCTCTAAAATTCTCATTTATTTCTGGTATGTCTTCTGCCTGAACTAATTGACTTTCTACGTCATTAAAACTATCAGCAAACAACACAAACGACTCTAAATCAGTATGTACATAGTTCACAGGATGATTGACTGGCTTCTCTTTGCTAGTTATCATGTATTTCATCTTCTGCTCACGATACAACTTTCTCATTTGACCGAAGACTGGAATTGTAGCATAAGAGAAATCTAATTGAAGTGTACCTTTCAACTTTTCCCCCCAAGATCTTGCAAGGAGCATCCCGAACCGTGGAGGAATGTCGGCAACCACCACATCCATCAAAACATTCTTTGCTGGGATTTGATCTAAACTTACCACCAAATCTTTGATGAGTCCTATACACTTTACCCGGCTGGAATCGAATGAATACAAATCATGATACTCTCTTGTAATGTCTAATCCCAACTTTTCCATGATTGCCTTTGGCATAAAATTGTGTGAAGCACCCGAATCGAGCATAGCATTATGCAATATATATTCATGCAACCTCAAACTGATGTAAAAAGGAGGAACATTACTGTCAGGAGACTCACCATTTAATGCAGGCCCAAAAATCAATTCCGGCTGATCATCCTCAACATTCACTGTGTCAATCATTGGATCAAAGTTCAGAATTTTGGTGACTTGACTACGGTAGCTGCTGTTCTTCATAATCTCCGTCAAAGGAATAGATATTTTCAGTTTGGAAATTTCATTTTCCAAGCTAAATGCTGAAACCTTCTCGACCTCTTTAACTGGAATTTCCTTCCTTTCAGCCTTGTCTTTCACTATACTTGACTGATTTACCTTCTCAGCTGATGATACTTTACTTGATGCGGGGTCAATTGTCTCTTTCCCTCTTTTCTGTGGTATTGGTGAATCTGTCTTCGGTGCTGAAGCTTCCTTTCTTTTCTGAATGGGATTTATAGGCACATCTCGATTTCTCAATGAATACTGTTTCTGTTGAGCAGTCAATGCATTCAAATATCCTCTTTGGTATTCATCTGACTCTTCTTCTAAATCAGCATCATTTGTTAGGATAAAATCCTCATCTTTCTGAACAACTGAACTTTCACCATACTCCTCTTCCTCGGTAATATAAATAGGCAAATCATCAGGGGTGAAGAAATGATTTTGCTCACCTGACACATCATCATCATCATCGGAATCATGACTCACAAAATTCTGCAAAAGTGGAGTCTTAACCTGCTGTTGGGCTGCTGGCTCTTGAGCTCTTTGTTCACGCTGCTTAATTCTGAATTGTGGCTGCTGCTGGCCACGAAAATTTGGATTTCGAAACTGTGTTTCTGCCTTGTCAAGATTTATTCTTCTTAAAGCCTTTTCCAACTCACGAGCTAAGTGTTGTTCTGATATAGATGTAGAAGGCTCTTCCTTTATTGTCACTCTTTTCTCCGCTTTCAACCGTGCTCTTTTATCATTCAAATTTGCCTCAACACTAACAGCGACCTTCTGCATATCTTCTAAAGTAGGTGGATCTCTATCACGAAGGGAATAAGCCATCTCCGAATCAAAGCCATCCAGGAATTTAAGGAGAGCAGACTTTTTGGAGGGTCTCAAGTCATCTGGAATAGCATTATACATTGTATTGAATCTAATGATATAATCCTGAACAGACTCACCAGGATTACGTTTGAGGTTTGTATATTCTGAAGTAATCTGCAACGGATCCTTTTTCATCTCCCATCGGTCTAAGAACTGCCTCTGAAGTTCTGCCAATGTATCGATGCTTCTTTGTGGCAAGGCTCTGAACCATTTCCGTACCTCTCCTCCAAAGGTTTGCACAAAAAGCCTCATAGTCACATTTTCTTCATCAATCTCGAAACGATCAAAGAAATCTGCCATATTGTCTACATGCTGTTGTGCAGGAAGACTCTGTGGAGTGCCATCAAATGTCGGGATCTTACTCTGATAGTCTGCGGGCATATCATTCAACTGCTGGGGTAACACAAGAGGTGCAAAACGAGCAACCATAGCTCTTGGTGGATTGAAAACAATCTGTTGTCGAGGAGATACAGGAGGAGTAGGAGCAGTAGGTCTATGAGATGTATTCAATGGAAACGGAGAAATTACTATTGATTGCTGATCAGAAAACTCAGGCTGAACCGGAATGGTAGGGACAAAAGGAGGTTCAGTAGGGATCCGTGAACTTGATGCAATTTCAGATGGGTCAAGAACTTGTGAAGAAGATTCAGTAAATTCAAAAGTGTTAGTATCCTCAATAGAACTTTGCAGCTGTCTATCCAAGTATTGTGAAACAAATCTATATTGCAAATCTTCAGTAAACAATGGATCTGGGACTAATCTTGACAATTCGGTTTCGGAAAAATTCACAAACAAGGATGTTTCAAACCGTGCATCAAAGGGGATTTCATCAACATATATGATTTTGACAGGACAGGATGCAGATCGGGTAAGCACTCTGGAACTCTCAAAACTCAATTGGCTTTCTCTTTCGGAACTCTCTTGGCTCCCTTGTTTTCTAAGGGTCCTTGGAATCAGATTCGGATTTTCGAAGATTGTTGGTGGATCAGGGTCAGGATTCGCCCTAGTATTTCTTCTTGAAGCCAGTGTATTGATCTTCTCGGAAAACAAAAATTACAAGGAACACAATCAATTATTTTCAGCCTTCGACTTCTAGACTCAATCATCCAAAAGGTCTAGAATGAATAAGTATACTGGGGTGATTTACAAATCAAGTATTGAACACACAAGCTTACCGGAGATCGACTGAAGCAGCGTTTATCTACTTCCGCTTATGCATAACAAAAGCGTTTCGAAAGCTACCTGGCGTGACTTCAGACTCCGTCTAAGACTCGTGGAACAAACACATCAACACGCAAACCATTGAGATTTTCCCCAGTATGGTCGCCACTATGTTAGCACTCAAATCTACCTCAGGCTGAAATGAAGTAAAACTCAAGGCTACATCAAACCACGCTCAGCCTCGTAGCTAGCCCTACGAGGACAGGAGAGGGCTCTCTCCGTCAATCTCAAGAAAATAAGCAATAGGATGCGAGATGACTTACAATAGGAACTGATTTTAGGCTAGTAAAGAGATAGGTATGTTTGATTTTTGGTTTTTTGGGTTTTCGCTGGAGTAATGGGAAAACAAGTTTTGGGTCCAGGGATAAGGTCAGACCTTTGCAGAGTTCAAGCTGGGGCGAGGTAGGTGAGGATCTTGATGCTTTAAATTGGATTTATGGATAGATTAGACCGACGAGGAGCTGAAGAGGGCAAAGAAGAACTTGGATCCTCTCCAAACAGCTGAAAACATATAGACCTAACTGAATTCAAAGGCCAAGCACTGTAAACAATGGATTCAACCTTATTTCACTCATTCAATTTAGTTCAGAAGCATAATGAAAGGATGGCAACATTAAACATGAAGAAACTTACAGTAAACAAAGAAGAAACACCATCAAGAAAAGAACACCACAAGGATCCCAACAAGTGCCGCAAAACCCCTGATCTTTCCTTAGCCAAAATATGAAAAGTATGTACAATGATATCAAAAGTATCCCAAGAGTCCAACCTGTAGAATGCCTCAGAAATTACAATATATAGATCACTCTAACCCCTTTCCCCACCTCTAGGGGTCGAATTCCCTCTTCGGGGATCAGTTTCAACCAATTCTAATCATGGAACTACAATCTAGGCAGCTAACAACTTGCCTCTAAAAGAGTGGAAACTGATCCATTACATGATTTTTTACTCATTTGAGAGTGAATCTTCTAGAAGGGATAAAAACAAGCCAAAGTTACATGCCAAACATGAATTTACATCATAACAACCCAAAAATTCTACCCATAAGCAAAACTGGTCCATAATAGGCGAAATACTGAGCTGGCAGCTGAAAACTCAGAAAAATCTCTAGGTGGGTCGCTCCTGAACTGCGTGGGTCGCTCATGTTCCAGGCTGATTTTGAGGTAGCTCCCGACATCCCAATTGAGCTCATGATAGCTCGTTGGAAAGCCCTGGATGTCTACTTTCCAACCCAAGTGGAATTTCTGAATTTGGAGTTGATTTGACCCTCAAAAACCTCATTCTCCCAGAGGTACTTCCTGCTGGTGCAAAAGGTGGCAGCAAGGTGATTTTCATGGTGTTTTTGAGCTGTTTGACCATCCAGATTTTGTTGAAATGCTAAGTTGACTTCGGAGGATGCATAATTAACCATGAAAAATCCAAAAATGTAAAAATCTCCTCCAGCAAGTGTCTCAAAAAAAAGCGAGCGCATGAGCGCGCGACCCACGTAGCTGCAAAACCTGTTTTTTAGACCAAAAATTTGAAAATGACAAAATTTTCTCCGAATTTTCCCAAATTCGGAGCGGAGGTCCTCCATCATGTGTCTTGCCCAGTAAATGAAGCCTCGGCCAAAATCCGAAGTGGATTAGGCCTTTTCCGCCGTCGAAGTGCCTTGCGCAACCTCCTCTTCATGATCCTCATCCTCGCTTTGCAAACATGCATGCGAGCCCAATAATGGCCTTTCATGTGGCGAAGCATGTATTTGTCTCGATTGGCCTTTGCCAACAGCTTCTCCAGATGTATATTTACCCGAGTGAGTACAGTATCTCGGTCAGCTGGTGTCATGTCACCGGGCCTCTTTCGATTCCACTGCCTGTCCTCACGGATTTGGCGCACCTCATAAAATGTGAGCTCATCCTCAAGCTGTTTGTTGCGCTGCTCCAAATAGTTAATCACCCACTGAGCCTTCTGCAATTGGTCTTTCAGCTGGTCATTCTCGGCCCTTTGCTCCTGGATGGCTTCCCTCAACTTCGAGCTAGGAGAGCCCGTATCAACATCAATGACTGTCATATCGGTGTCCCGGCCTCCTGATGGGCCCTCATCATGCATGGGCCTCTTGCCCCTGTCTTGTACCTGTACCTGCACTGAAGAAGAAAGCGAGACCCTTTCCACATCACGTGGAGATAATACTCGCCATGTCGATGAAGTCGGCAGGACC
Organism: Pinus albicaulis; assembly: GCA_034641835.2. Taxonomy (NCBI): domain Eukaryota; kingdom Viridiplantae; phylum Streptophyta; class Pinopsida; order Pinales; family Pinaceae; genus Pinus; species Pinus albicaulis. Next base: position 1,313,124,765 of record CM076570.1, read on the forward strand.
CCTTCCACCTCACGTGGAGATAGTACCCGCCGTGTCGCTGCAAATAAGGCCCTGTGGCCTCGCTGATATGTCTGAACCAAAGGAGTGATGATATGCTCAACCTCAAGCATGTCCGGCTGGTGTGAGGGCTCTCCTGAATCATAAACTGCCTCGGGAGGCTGCTGTGGTACTCTGAAAAAGTCTCTAGAAATGAAATCCTCCCAAGTGATGCCCTGCTCTGCCAACTGATGAGACACCAAGATTTTGATCAAAGCGAAATGATATATACTCTTGTACTGCTGCACTGGGCTCGTCTTCTTCTGCACAAATGTAACCATCCTCTCTATGTTGCGGTGTATGAAATACGGAATATTCATCATACGCACCCTTGTGAAGTGCATCCGCAAACGAACATGATATGAGAAAAGACGAGCATACCTGCCCTCACAACTAAAATACTGAATGATGAGCCTCATGAGTGGTGCATACTCATCTCTCAAGAATCTGAATTGAAAAACTCTGCTCAAGTAAGCCACATATCCAGTTTTAATGTATGGCTCATAGTGAAATTTCTCTAACTGCTTACCCTTGCTCCATTCCTCGCCTATGTTCGGTATGCCAGTGGCTTGAGCAATAGTCAAAGGTGATACAATGAAATCAACCCCAGCAAGGTTTACCCGATCACCCTGTAAATGAAGAACAAACAGACGTGCTAATTCACGATGAGGTAGGGTTTGTACAACCATCTCACAAAATCTGAAACATGACAAGAATCGAAAACAATCCATAGCTAATGGACATGCCTGCAACCGAGCCAAAGAAGTAGGCTCCTCTCTGCGATGATCACCACTTCTATTTTCTCTGCGGGAACCCCGTGGCACATTACCTTCAGCCACCGAATTACTGCCTGACCCTGGCTCATATTCTGACTCTGTCTCTGACATATCTCTGATCAAGCTTTTGGCAATGTGTATACTGATATGAATGCAGTGAAAGAAAAATTAGGATGTATGTTTTAACACCCAACCAATATTCCCACCATCAAAGCACCATCAAGGAATCAAATCATGGATAAAATCTCAGCTTTAAATGGATTGGAAAAGGCACAATCTCTGTTTTGAATGCCAACGAAATTTTGGCCAAATAGGAGCAGGCAACCTTCAAAAGTTTGAACACATCTAGTCAAAGGAGAGCATGGCATTAATAGTAATATGTTTGTCTATGAGTAATGATCATAAAGGTTTCAATGGGCAATTTGAAACAAAGTTATGAGCATATTTTTACATTGGGCAGTGAGACTCATTACAAACACATTCAACATGGCACAAAGGGTTTTATCATGGTATAATAATAGCAATGGTTAATATGGCTAAATGGGCATGAGAGCAATATGATTTTAATGTTATATGGAAGGCTGGACATATCACTGCTTTAAGATAGCAAACACATTCTTTCCACCATTCATTTTCATTTCAAACCCTGAAACCAATAATACTATGACTGTGGGGTTTTAAATCCTCTATATGAATATTTGAAACCACCAATGATGCCACAAATGCGTTCAAAAACATCAAACAATGGATAGAAACCTGTTTGAAGGCAGCTTGAGTCGATTCCAAGCCAAACTGGGCGCTCAAACTAAATTTCGAAACCCTGTGTCTGCGTGGGTCGCGCAGCCTCTGCGTGGGTCGCTCGGCCCGGGTGGGTCGCGCACCTTGCAAACTTACACTGCTGAACTGACTCTGCGTGGGTCGCGCTGCCCAGGTGGGTCGCTCTGCCTCCACGTGGGTCGCGCAGCCCCAAAACTCTGTCCACGCACTTCAAAACTCTGAAATCGGCCCTCCACTTTGCAAACACGATTTGGGAGCTGTGAATTGGTTCAAATGAAACTTGTTTGGCTTTTATACATGTCACAAATATCTTCACAATTAGATTTTATTTCAAATCTAATTTCAAACCCATATTACAAATGTTTTTGTAATTTTCACTTTTGGCTTTTTCAAATACAAACTTCCTTTGGCTTTTTTGAGGTCGATACTAATGATTTTGCTGTCTTTTTGCAGGGATATGGCTATCTTGGCTAGAGAAAAGACCAGGGGTCTGCTTTTGACAATGTCTTCATGGCGGAACAATTACAATTTATTACAAAATGATAATGACAAATTTCTAGTTCCAAAACAGAGTTTTGGACTAGAAATATATATTTTTTAAAATGCTGATGATAATAAAATAAAAATCACAAGTGCTGGACTTTCCTCACCTTGCAGGCTTTATGACTAGTATATAAATGACTCAAAAACCCTAGACACCAAGACCTAGGACACTTATTGACATTTTTAATGACTATATATATAATGACAATAACTATGAATAATTTTTTGAGGAAAATTTTTTAAAATAGCGCTGCAGGTATAAACATGAGGAAACATAGGACGACAGACCCCTTCGTCAGTTCATTCCACAGTCACTACCCGTACAATCCACCTCAATAAGCGATGAACATGGTTCGACACCCCTACAGTGTGTCTCTGGTACTGCGAGGAACATCATCGAATCGCGCATAGTCTGGGATCCCATGGGATATTCCCTCCAAGTTGCGTATGATTTCCTCCTCGCCTCCCTCACCATGAGGGGAAACATAAAAGTCATGAGGGATCCTCCATGCTATCAGAGACATGCCTGCAAGTATTTCTGCGCCAACATCTGCAATTATATGGATTAATGTTAGAACATGCATAACAAAAAAATCATAATACTCATCAAAATAAAAATATGTCTTACCCAGTACTTCATCCCAATCCTCTCCTTCCGGGAGCAGGAGATATGCATCACCAGTGAAATCCATGCTAGAGTAGGGCCAATCCTCTACAACAATCAGTTGTCGGTGGAGCCACTCAAAGAACTCTGGTCTCCAGGACATCTGTTGACTGCCCCCTGACCTTGGCATCAAAGCTGCCTAATGGACCATCTGTGGCTCATGGGCTAGTGGTGTTGGAACTATCACCTCCCGACGTTGGAATATTGGCAACATTGCCAGGATGAATGGTACCAAGATGGACCCGTAACTGAATTTCTTCAGCTTGGTGTTCTTGCATTTTTTCATTTGGCGCTTCATTTTTTATTGTTATTGCCTCTGCCCAGTTGTAAAGGGTCGGTTCCATGCAATCTACAGTAATAATTAGCTGTGTTTTTGTGGCCTCGTGCGGAGCTTGTGATCCAGCAGCTCGAGTGATGGTGTGTAGCACTACTTTTAGTGCTAGATCTGGGATGGTTTGGATATCCACCTTCCCACTCTTGGATCTTTTTCGTGCTCCTCGACACACTCTGTCAATAACCATACTCATGTTTTCCATTGTGGGCCGAGTACCGGTCAGGATTGGTACTGCCCCCTCCGTGACAATCCAGTTATGAAGTAAATATCTGAGACCTCAATCTCAAGTTCCTAGTCGTGAATAATAAATTTTTCCTGATCAATGTCTCAGACACTAATCAAGTACTGCAATAGCTCCGGTTGAGCTCTGAGACATGGTGCCATAAATAATTTCTTGAGCCTGCAATCTCTGAGAGCTTCCATGCATCTCACATTGCCCATGGCTTCCTCATCTTCTTCACCGTGTTCTCATTCTTTCCATTCAATCACCATTTTGTCTTTTCACACCTGAAAAAACATCCACATGGTTGTCATTAGCCAAATCCAATGCTTTTGAATGGTTAAATTGGGCTTTGCGTGTTTGAATTTACATGCTAATAATGGTCGTCGCGGTTGGCGCGACGGTTTTAAAAACAGTCGCGCAAATTGGCGCGCCCCTGTTTGGAATTCAGGACGTTTGGCGCGAGTCCATACCCGATACCTTCGCCGACCGTCGTGCCCTAAATTTTGCAAAATTCCCCCATAGATCTACAAAAATGGGGTTGCAGGTAATGAAAATTATATCAAAATGCAGGGAAGGATATGAATTCTTACCTGGAACAGATGGATTCATGATTGGCCTTTCGGATTGCCCATTGTCAGCTCCGCAAAATCACAGTGAAAAAGGGTAACAAATTGCTCACAAGAGGTAAAAGTGAAAAGTAGTTTATTTTTTACCATTTTTGGCATTTTATAACTTTTTAGAACCCTAATTAGGTTTTAAAGCATATTTTTCGATTATTTCGCCATGTTATTTCGAAAAATGGGTTTTACGTGCATCTCTTGTGCAGCAACAGGTCCTCGACATAATGACGATGAAGTAACGAGTTGTATTTTATACTTTTTTAGACTCGGTAAAAACACGAAAAATTCATTGTTGGAGTCATCTTTCAGCTATTTTCTAACTCTCGAAAATTGAAAAGATTGTCGAGACTCTTGTCGTTTTGAACTCATTAAATGGCTGCGAAACTATATCTACCGAGTATATGTTTACCCCTATTTCAAGCTGGGATAGATTATTTATGAAAAAGGAATACCTTAGCCTATCGCAACTAAGAGGTTCACTTAGACACAGTTTTCTACCTTTTTGGATCTGTGAGACTACCTATGAAAAGGGATTGATGAAGTTTTATTTTTTGCTTCTTTTCAAACTCTCTAAACATGAAAATTCGTTGAGTTCTTCCTTTGTCAGACTCGTTAAACCTACATGACATTGGAAACCATCACCATGACGTTACAAAGTCCCTCCTTCCTAGGGCTCATAAATTGTACTAGGATGGATTTGTTAGAAGGACAAACTTACATGACAAGCATATGTTATCCCCTTCAAGTTTGTTTCCAAAAATAATTGGGGTACTCCCGAGCGATGGTGGGGGAAAATGGAACCAGTTCTCAGTCGTGTCGGTAGTATGTTGCTCTTGAACATGACACGCATCTGCATTCGTGTCGGGTTTGGGACATCTCATTTCGTCATTTTTTCCCCCATGGGTTTGGGTAATCTCTTTTGACCTCTCATTTTCTCTTTGCCACGTCATCATAACCTCAGATCCCTTGATGTCAAATATTGCCAAATCTGGAGTCATGTCACTGATATGTTCAAGAGAATTCTCTGTTTGCAGTTTTCAACCTCCCTCTGATCCTCTGTTTAGCCCTGATTCACTATCATCTTATTATTGTCTTGTGTCGATGATGTGGGAAACATTATGGCCTACCTTCGACCAGGTCACTTCCTGTCGACTTCAGCTCATTATCCAGGAAATTGATCTAGAGACTCCCTTCTGGTACCTTGGAGCTTGCATGCCTCAATGGCAAGTTATTCGCATTCGACGATAGGTCCTAATTATTGGCCTTTGATCGAGTGATTCTGTGAATGTTTGATGCTAGATCATTGTTCACATTTCGTGGATTGTACTTTTTGTACCTTGAGAGCCATTGTCATTATTGGTGGTTTCTCTCGTGCCTGTTAACAGCTTTCATCATTGGATGGTAATCAGGTGACTTTCTTTCATGTTCGACTTCAGCTCACATATTTGCATGCTTGAATTTGTACTTGTTCGGGTCGAGATGGAGCGCAAGACCTTGGGTTTTGTTTGATGGAATCCAAGCTGCGAGATTATTTTGGTTTATCATGACTATAGGCATGACTCTTTTTATTGGATGGTTGCATCCATACCTCGGATCATATGTACTCTATTATGGATGGTTGCGCCCATGCCACATGTTCATGTATAAGAGATATCAGTTGTATTTGTACTTGCAGGTCTTTCGATGGCAGTGTTTGGTTTGAATTCATTCTCGTAAATCATTCCACTCCTCCCTCTCTCTTAGACCTCATGCTTTAGGGGGCATTTGTTACACAACATTTTGTCACTATCCCTGCAATCCCCATCCCATACATTAGAGGACCATTTCTGTAACTTATGTGCAGTATCATGCCTTGCAAAAAGTGTCATTGCATCCCTTGCCATGAGAAGAAAATTTCCTCTGTTGACTATTCCTGGAGCAGACCATCAAAAACACATAATTTTGGGTCGAAGTTGGTAGGCAGTTATGGCCTCGCGCCAATAAGGGAAATTAGCACTGGGCCCCGCACCCATTGGCACTTTGTCTCAGTGGACTGCCCGGGCCGAGCTGTTTTTGGAAATTTTTTTAAATATAGAAGCGAAGTTTCCATTGCTAACCAATTCGTGAGCGAGTCAGCATGGGTTGTTCGGTTGAATAACGTTGAGCACCTTCCTTTGGCTTCTTGTTTCCTAAATTTGGGGCAACCTCCCAAAGGATAAGGCCTCCCTTCCACCACATTAGGGATCCCAACCTCCTCCTCCCCTTCTATAAATACATCTCTCTCACATAGATGCAGCTAACTGAAAATTTTGGAGAATAGATGAAACATTATGAATAAGCTGGTGTGAGATAGATCAGAGAGAGACCCCTTGTCAAGAGAGAGTCTAGACTTATTGCCTCGCCAAGTCCAAATTCCCCGACGAATGCTTGAGACGCGTTGGACTGAACCCACTGATGGAGGTTGTGACGTCAAGGCTCATTTGGTTGTAATCTCTTTCTTTCTCTCAATTAATACATGATTGATGTTTTGGTTCCCATCTTTTGTTTATGTGATTAATCTTATGCAATACGTTTAATTCTCCTTGACCAATTAGATAGTTATGAACGAAAATATTGTTTCATATGCTGCTTTCGCTCTTTGATCCTTGTGCAGGCGCCTGAGTACCACTGCTGAAGGATCGCGACGTGTCAGGACGAAGATCGGGAGACTGCTGCCACAGCTACGACAACTGCATTGGATCAAAAGTAGGACATCTATCCCAACTTAATTTCATTCATTAACTAGGAATCGACGCATTAACATGTGTTATATGGGTATGAACCATATAACACATGTTATATATATTACAATGTATTGGATGTTAGATGGACAATGGGTAAGGCTAAACCCCAACCACCAAATCTTTAAAACAAATATTTTATATGTAACATATCACAACGAATGGCGGTGAGGTCGGGATTTGATCTCCTGACCGCTCCCAAATTACTACAAAATTAGAACCAGTGCACCCTTGGAGGCAAAAGTGAATTTTTATGCAACATAACGGTTAATGTACAGAGAGCATAAGCGAGAGAGTAGAACTTTGGAGGCTCATTGTGAGAGTTATAGGAGGTATTTTTGAGAGTCGAAAGTTGTGTTGGGTTCTTGGAGTGAAGAAGAACACAAAAGGACTAGCCATGAGCTATTTTTATGTAAAAATGTTGTACTTCGTTGGATTTTTGTAATTAATAGAAAATGCCTCCCCACTGAAGACTGGACCTGGAGATGTAGGCTTGGAGATAGACAAACTTCGTTATCAACTTACTTGTGTCATTTTCTCTTATGTGTTTTGATGTTTCTCTTTATTTTTTTTTATTTTCATTTCAAATTTCCTATGTATTTTAAATTGAACTTTGTTTAATGGTGATTTTAAATACATGCAAACACTTTTTAAGAGTTAAAAAACCAAGTATCAATTTCGATTGGGGTTCATATTATAGGGGGGTTTGTTTTTACCCACTGGGTTTCCCCCATTTCCTCTTATTTTTTTTATTATTTGCATTATATCTTGGGTACCTAAAATGCCTACATATTGTTGTAACCACTTTATTTAATTTGTCACCTTACTTGAGCTTCAGGGGGGTACTGGTGTATATAAACATCTCTATGTATTTTCCATATTTAGTTACACATTTCTCTTTCCTTGAACCATCGCCATGCATTTTATTCCTCACCATAAGTTAAGAGATATTTGAACTCCAATCACACTTAGTTTCACTTCAGTCAGACTAGTGGAGTGGATTCATGCATGTATGATAGTGTCATGCATGAGCCATTGATTCATATTTCTAGATAATTGTATTTTTTTTCATCCATATCGATGCATTTGGAGTGGGAAAAATGGAGGAATCACCTCACGGGACCATTTTTACCGGCGAGACCTAGTTTGGAAATATGGGGTCTGAAACCTTCCGAGAGTTTTTTGAGGCATCAAAAAACACTTTATGAGGGTAAAAAATTTCTGATTGAGCAACACAACATGTTTTCATTTTATTCTACATGCATATATCTTTCCAACGGCACAAGAAGTGCAACAATCGAAATCTGTATGCAAAAGTTATGCCACTCGGAAGATGACCTTCTTGTTTTCACACCTATAGTTCAGGAGGATGTCATGTCAGCCCCCATTATTCATGGAAAAGGGGCTATCCATGTGATTATTATGTAAAATATTCTAGAAGATTCTATATTGTAATTCTAGTTAAGAGTTGATGTAGTCAAAATTAACCACTAGTAGGCTAGCGGGTTGTGTTATAACCGGGCCACTACGAGGAAGAGGCATTCCATTCTTTTGAGAGAATTTTTTTCCATATTTGAGCAAAGATAGCTAGGAGGCATAGGATTAAAAATGTAAAAATATTGAAAAACTACTTTTTCAACTCATATTTTCAATTTATCTCCCTAGGATTTTACTCAAATTTTGAACGAGAGCACTTATTGGATGCAAAATTTAATTTTGCATCCAAGGAGTACCCATGTTGCATAGTTTTGAGGGACCCTACTACGTGATAAATGTGAAATAGATGAAAAAACATGATTGCAATGACAACTAATAATCAAATTTTTTAAAATACTCTACAACTTGTACAACGAAATATTATGTTGCCCCAAAACAAGGTACAACATCAAGTAGATAAGAATAATTTAGAATGACATTTTAACATTTGTAATTGGGCTTACCTTTGCTTCAACCTTATAAACAACTATATATGAGGCATAAGCATAGTCAAAAGTTGTCTCCAAAGTTATAAGGACCCTTCAAGATTGTCAAGGAAATTGGGAAGACTCTAAATACTCTAGAGTTATTCTCATCTTCATGAAAACATAAGGTTTCCCATGTGTCTTGTCTAATATATTGAATTGTGCAATGCATTACAATTCAAACATCATTGTAGCCTTAGAGGAATACCAAAAACTCATGTTGGATCTAATAATAGACCCTTGAAGCACATATCGTACATCACAAAATCATTACAAATTATCTTATCAAATGAAATAATCTTCCTTCAAATGATGCCAGATTTGAAGCACTACATCAAATATTCATTAGAGAATTCCTTTGCTTGAAATCCCTCACTGGGAATCTTCCTTCATATGAGAAATCCCTCACTTCTCCCGCAATATTCCAATTAAAAAAAAACACATTGAGGTAAATAAAATAAACATACTTCAAATAAATATTTTGATGAGCCCTATGCTTTTCTCATCTCATCTCATTGTCAATATTTTGTAGAAATAACCCCAAGAACATCACCATGTCACTTTGTGCTCTAACATGGATAAAATTTCCCTTATAAGCAAAATATTTCATCTTAAGTTGGAGTTTCTATAATAAATAAAATTTCAAAAACATATTTCAATGATAATTATTGAGTTAGGCGTCAAGTCCTGCTAGCACAACTGGTTGAGGATGGGCCTCGTTAGCAAGGCAATCTAGGATCAAACCTCACAAGGGATGGTTGTGCCTTGTGCTAGGGGTGGGAGACATGCTAAAAAATCCAGTCAGCTTAGTGATGGTGTGGCCCAGGTCAGGTGTGATCTCGGGCTGACTTTGACATATTAGATGCCCATGGTCGTAGCCCCTCAAGCCACGGGTCAAGCCTGGAGGATCACAGACAACTTGACAAACAAACAAAAAATATATTGTTGAATTGGACATGTAGAATTCAAATATGATTATGCATCCCCTTTTTTCTTGTAATTTTGACTATTCAATTAGAGGGAAAGAAGTTGAACCTCAATCATCATCTTCTCCCCCACTCTATATCATCATTCTAAACGGTCCTCCATTTTTTCATGTAAAATTAAAATGCATAGATAATAATGGTGGAATTGTGAAGTATATTATGGTATCTCATTAGAAAACATCCAAGCCTAACATGGGCGAATGAAAATTGAAGCCCAAATCCTCTCTCTATACTAAGAAAGCATACATAGACAAAAGAAAAAACATCACCATGACCTACCCAAAGGAAAACTAAGTTGTGCTAGTTCTTGAAGTTATAGAGAATTAAAATATGTCTGAAAATAATACTACAAGAAGCCATTGATAATGAAATTGGGCATGCCATAACTAAGAAGTATAAGATTAATTCCAAATAGGAATGACAATTATAACTAAATTATTATAATAAAAAAAAAACATAACAAGAAAATGTGTATCTAGTTTGACTACCCCCGCCAACAGCATCAAAGGTATAATGGAGCACAATTGGAGTGTGCTTGGAAGACCCAAACAATTCTACCAAGAATACACCACCATTATTTCATACTATCTAGTAACATAGAGTAACCAAACACCTATTTACCTTTTCTAATGCTTCCAACCTTTGGTGAATTTATTTCCAATGTGTTTCCTTGGATGGAAAAATGTTAGCCATGAAATACTTCATGTGCCAACAAAGTTCTACCATCTTATTGAATTTAGTGTCACAAGTGCGTCTAGAGCCAAGGTAAATAAGAAATTCTGAACTAGTTAATTCACATCCTCTTCTTCCTGATAAGCCTAGTCAACTTTGACATCTTCCTCAATGGATTTAATAGAGTGCTAAGTGTTGGTTCGCATGGTTTTATGGAAGGTAGAGACTACCATAGGTGCATCAACTTCCACCCAAGTGTGATGGAGTGGGAATTTGTGCCTCCAAGAAGCTTGCAAGGCCATAACCAGGATAGGGATAACTAGAATTTCAAACTTACAGGATATCCAAATGAACAAGAAATAGATAAAAATTTAGGAGGAGAACACATGGTTTCCATTAGTTGGATGGTATGTAATTAAGGTGAATCACTCTATAGAAATTATAAAATATGCATGTATATCTTGGGTTCACCCGATCTAACAATGTACTAAAGTTAAATACTGAATCGCTTCTACAAATCTTTTGTGGAATTAAAAACACAATAGCTAATCGCATGAACATGAAGAAAGATCAATCACACACAACACAGATAATTTCCCGGGGAAAGCTTACAGCTAAAAACCCAACTATCTTCTATTGTATATTAAGCATGGATCATGAAACTATTACATACAAAACTCTTCTCATAAGAGCCCTCCATTACATCAGCTAATTGTCTCACACTGTCATATGAAAAACTGACCAACACAGCCAATTCTTAGCCTCCAGACAGCTTGCCTTGCTTAGTAAATATCCCTAAAAGATAGTAATTCTTGCCTGCCTTGACTGCACAAGTATCATGGGCACTCCAATTGGTGTTTTCCTACATTTGTGCAAGCAGATAATCCTACAACTAATATTTAATCTCCCTTTCACCTAGAACTCAACTAGGTCTCTAATGGATCTAACATGCATGCAGCTAATAATAGTAAATCATCAGTTGCATGTGATATCACTAATTGTGAATTAATTAATATTTAATTCACTTGATCCCTCACTAGTGTATCTTCAGTTACAACTACCACAACTGAGTTAAAATGTTTACAACTTGCACCAACTCATGGACCACTTCACTTCAAATTCTGTCACAACTAGAATTACTCTGCATGTCCCACCAACCAACCTCTAGCTCAAAATCCACTAGCTAACTGAATTTATCACTTTCAGTTAACTTATTCAAGTCCAAATTGAGAATAGATTACAGTTTAATGTCCATATTAATTAAGGGATAATAAAAATAGACATGCACCCAAAAATAACACTGTGGGCCCCACCCTAGTCTGGGTGCTTAATGCAACCAAGTGCTTTAGGCACTAGGCGTGTGTGTTGGATCTCAACACACTCGGCATGGAAATCCAAAAGTAAAGGAAAGCCACCTTGTCCTAGTGGTAATTTTTCCTACTCTAGTCATTATTTCTACCAACTTTCCCCAAATCATTCTATTGTAGAACCCTTGAAATCCAATGTCCTATCCCTATGGGCCTTCCTTGCTCATTAACCTCACTTCGACATGAGAGTATGTATCAAGACATCAATAGAAGTGTATGTGGTAGTTCACTACACATAAACCTCACCTTAGTGAACATATCCTTGAAATCATCTTGGGATATGATAAATACTCTTGAAATTATATATATATATATATATATATATATATTTTATGCTATCACTACTTCCACTCCTTAAAAGAATAAATTCCACATTGCTTAAATTCAAACAAGCGAGAAGATCGTTGTGATCAAATTCAGGTTTAATGAGTGGTGGCAGGTTGCACCCACCTGGAAGCCTGCATGGCCACCTGTTGCCATGAATCTCGACTCATGCATGGTAAGTTTTCATCAGCTTTGCATGCAAGTGTGTGAGTGCTCAAAAAGGTACATTAGCACGAAGGATCTGTTGTGTAATGCCTCCTCCCACATTTACCCGCTTTCATCGGCTTTCCCGGGGTAAACATGAGTTGAGGGTAACTATGATATTACTCGACCTCCTAAATGACCTTAAGGAAATGGATTCGACACAATAAGACCTTATTGACTTCCATTGAGTGCCACAGGACCTCCAGGAGTAACCCAACCCCTCCAGGCGTCAAATCCCTGTGACAACCCACCTTTTCCTTAGACTAGAGCCTAATTCTCTCCCTTTCCAAGACCTCCAAGCGACTATGGATTCCTAGTGGCTCCCATAGGCCTGCATCAGTGTGACTATGGCCTTTTTATGCCAGTGTTGTGCCAACGACTACAAGAATTAAGGATATTTTCCAAGGTTGGGGCTAGGCCTCTTCCCAAAAAGCTATGAAACTTTAAAAACTATAAAATACATGAATATAATGCTTGTAAACCAAAAATTGGAACCATGACTTGACCTTACCATCCCCAAATAGGACTGACATTTTGTCAAACACTTGGTAGATATGCAACCTATAGGTCATGAATGGAATTCTAAACATGAGGGACTGAAAACTCATATGAGTTTTAACAAGAAGGGTCAGTACCTTCTCTCATTAGATTCCTTAACATCAATTAGGTCTTGAATTCATTATTTATTCAGTTATGAGTGAAAACATGAAAATATCCATAACTAAGATCTATCATAAAACCATGCTTATAACCAGCATATAACCAGGTAAATAACAATAAGAGAACAGTCGTTAAATCCACATAATAACTAGTACATTTCCTTACCAAAAGTAAGAGAAACTTAGCTTTATTAAACATAGGTAAATATTGACTAGGTTCGAGACTTCCATGTTACACCCAACCATAGATTGGTTGATCCAAATCTCTCTTCATCCAATAACCCCCATGCCATATTCCAAGCATGAATGTGGGATCTCATGGGATAAACCAATCCAAATTCAACTAAGGGAATCCAAAGGTTAAACCACCTCCACCCTCTCCATACCATGGTCACACCTAAACCAGTGTCGAGATCACAAAACCAAACCAGGATTGGATGCCTCAAAATTTATTCACCATCCTTGAGGAATTTTCCTATCTCCACCCTTAGGATTTACCATATATCCCGCCATTACTGGTCAAGGGATTCCTAGGCTTTTGGGAATTTTCCTGAGACCACCTCACCCCAGATTCTAAAACCATTCAAAAATCCAAAGCTTAAAACTGAGAACAATCCCATCACACCATGGCTATCCAGAAATGGCAAGGCTAAGCTAAAATCCATCGTCGAATCCCGGCAAAATCCATGCTAATGACAACAAAAGAACCATATACCAATGTGCACATACCATGCATGTCAAAACCAGCTAGGAAATCACACATGCAATCTATTACCTACAAGTATTCGCGTTGAAGATGCTTGATCCTTGCCTTCCTTTTATTTTCCTTTCCTTTCCTTACTTGTTTGCTTCCTTTCTCCTCTTGGTGATTTCTCCTCTCTGAGACTAATTCTAACACTGAATTGACAAAAAACTGGCAAAATATTACCCACTGAAGCTCTGAGGTATTCTTTATTGTTGAGGCCTCTAATTTCTTCAAGTTTCCATTATTTTCCTTCATTTTCCTCTTCACATGCAACATGTGACCTTTCAACTTCATTTTCTCTTAATTTACATTGTTTTCATAAATAATGTGCCAAAAATACATTTTTTCATTTCCAAAGCCTTATCCATTGCCTTTTCCAATTTTCCTTAGCCATAAACACAATAAGTGATTCCCACTAGGATATTTTTCCCAGCATTCAGCTTGGAATAAGTGACCCTTTCTTGTGGTCTTATTTTACCTTTATTAACTTTTATTATGTGAAATTTTAACCCTGGGGTTGTTACATGATGGGTGTGTGTTATATTCTTTCCACGACTAGTTGCACGCACTGCGAAATTACACTGGGCATAGTGGAGGGGTCACAGGGGGCGGAAGCCTCCCTCGTAGAGGGGTTTGCAGGGGGGCAGTAGCCTCCCTGCACGAGTCCCGGGCGATTATAATTTTTATATATATATATATATATATATATATATATATATATATATATATATATATATATATATATATATATATATATATATATATATATATATATGCAAACCCAATAATAGTTTGGCAAGCCAAAGGATGGTGGGTAGACCCATAGATGGTGGGCAGACCTACTCATGGTTTTGTGCATGGGTTTTTCACATGGTTTTAGGCATGATGGTTTTCTACCTATGGTATTTGGTAGATCTGATCAAGGGAACTATAGTTATGTTCTAATATATGGTTATGGATTGAGGTTTATGAATGCTTCAACGTGTATATATATTTATTGTAACATTGAAATGAATATAATGAAAAATAAATATGGTAGTCCCGGTTTTGGGATCCATGGAAAAACCTGTGTGTATATTAGTTTTATGTTCTCGTCATTATTTTTATTTATTTTAAAGAATTCGTTTGCAAGTAATTTTTGTACATGGTTCAAACCTACAAGATCATACATTCGCTAGTTCAAGGAAATAATTATGGTTTTGAAAGGGCAAGGATGACACTATAATGCTACGAAGTAGGAGGAAGTTAGATGTGTAACTAATCGAAGGAATTTGATAGCCATAAAAGCTCATAAACTATGGGGATCATTCCCCGGGTGGAGTAGATTCGATCTAACATGTCAAGCATCCAAGAATCATGCAATCTCAGACTTTAATGCTCACATTTTATCTCAACAGTCTGAGGATTTTTGTGTTCATTCGGGCTTCTCCTTGTTGGAAGTACTAAGAGGAGGGTGAATCATTATTTCACTTCAATTAGTTACTTTTTAATTTTCATAGCATTAATTATCATTAGCACATATCAAACATAAATTAGCATCATAATGCCATTCAACAATTCACAATATCAAAGACAAAACATAAGATATTTTAGGTGGAAAATATTCCAAGAGAAAAACCAACAAACGCTTCTTTATAAATGGCTTTAAAGATTACATCAATAGGAAGTTCTGACTTACAAGATTCTCCAACTATAACTAAAATGAGGCTTCAACCCCCTGATTTATCAACTCCAACTAAAAGGACACTCCAACGCCTTGATTTTCCAACTCCAACTAGAAATATGCTCCAATGCCCTGATTTACCAACTCCAACTGGAAGCACGCTCCAATGCCCTGCACAGACTCCAACCTGCCTTAGCACCACCCTGCTTCCCTGAAGTGTTCTCAAGATTTGACTTAAAGGAGACTCCAAACTTCGCCTTGCAACACCATAGCACCCTACTCAATAAGCTGCCACTTTACCTGAAGACACCAACCTCCAACACACCACAACATATCACGTTTCATATATTTTCAGACTATATCCACCTCTGCTCAATAAACAATATCAAACTGCAATGCAATCTCTTCTCAATAATCAAATCTACTTCAAAAACATCATTGTACCAATGATAACCAGTAATCAAGACAATTTGGTAACTAATCCAGAATCAACAATAGTGAACATTTTCTCATTAGTAACTTCAAATCTTACCAGCAATGTATCAAAATTACAACATGAAACCCTATCTCATCAATTCATCATTAGCATCAATATAATATATTCTTACTACTTGACAATGCATTAAACTCTATCTAGATGGTTCCCACTCAACCAGATGTCAGCATACAAATTCGGCCATAAATAGTAGCACTGACACAATTTTTCTTATGACAATAAGCGATGAAGTAGTGCTCTCCTAAATTGCACTCAAATATGACATGGTGCCAATATTTATCAAGTTGTTACTCTACTTCTTTGTATGTTTTGTAAGATATCTATACAATTATTATTTCAACAATAACTAGAGGAACTTCGGCTCATGCATATTTTGTCTAAACCCTTGCAGCATTAATTGTTTTCAAAAACATGCCCATACAAGCCAATAACCTAACAAACTTAGCATCAGTAGGATATGCACTATTGTTGTAATAGCAACCTACATACATTTCTCTACATCCTCTGCACTAATGATTACATACAACTTTTCTGCTCATAACGCAAATATTGTCAAACCCTAGAAGCACTCAACATCAACATCATCAAATTGTCAAATAGACCCTAGTAGCAAATCTTACTATCACTCTTGATCAACAATATATCAAACTTTAGTAGCAACAACGTTTTTTAACTTTGTGACCTTTTTTCCATATTCTGTCTTGCACAACTCTCTCTCATTGGAGACCTTACTCATCCATACAACATCTTCACATAATCATTCAGTAAAACAATCTAAGATCATCAATATAATAATATGATTTAAGTAACCAAGTAGTTTATTTGCTCATGCAATGCAAAATGTGTATAAATTTATTAATACTGATAATATTACCAGATTCTCCTGATCTAACAAGTTAATCTTATGTTAAATACAGAATCCTTCCACTTAATTCTTTGCGGAAATTAAATTGCCAATTGCAAAACACGTGAAGAAAATCACTCCTACATATACACAGTTGTTTAACGGGAAAGCTTAAAGCTAAAAACCCCAACTATCATATATTATGTATATCAATGGAATCATGTAACAATCTCATACAAAGCTTAGTACATCAAGCTCCCAGTACAATATAGAATCGTCACACACTGTCATGCAAAAATTTTCATTTCTATGCACCAATTTCTTGCCTCCTGACAGTTTGCTTCCACTACGCAATCCCTACTGAAGAAGACCTCTGAATGAATTCGACTTGGCCTTGCCTTGACTGCGCAATCCTCATTGGCATCTCCAATGTATGTCAGATGCATTGAATGCATCACTATAGTCACAACAGATAGTCCATCTCACCCTTTCACTTATCTCTCCACTGGGTCTCCACTGGAACTGACATGCAAGTAGTTAACTGTTGTAATTGTTCAGTTGCAAGTGAGTCTCTAGTTATGAATTAATTAAATAATTAATTCACTAAACTCTCACTAGTGTATCTTCAATTAGAACTAGATACAACTAGCACAACTGATTTTAACTCACTTAACTGAGTTAAACTAAATAACAGCTCCCATAACTACTCTTCCAACTCTGTCATAACTTTGCCACTTCAGTTCTAACTGAGTCCTCCATGCATGAGTCACCAACCACCCTAGGAATTGCGTAATTCCTTTAGCCCATTGATTTTCCAAATATTTTCACTGAAATAAAGTGCTCCAAGAGAATAAGTTGATATTTATTGTCAGATTATTATTAAAGGAAAATAATAATCGACATGCATCTATTTTTAGATTAGTGATCTATAAATAGACTTCGCCCAATCTTCTAAAACTAGAATCTCATATATTTTTCCAACTTGATCAATCATCTACAAATAGCATCCTACAACTTATAGAATATGCTCACCATGTCTAAAAATAGACATACACCTAAAAATAGTCTGCGGGCCCCACTTAGTGAAGGTGCTTAATTTTCACTAAGCTCATCATCTTGTTGAATCTCAACACTCCCTCTCAACAAGATAGGGATTATCCTTCACCCTCGAATTTTCTCTTGCTGAGTGCCTTCGTCAAAATATCTGCATCCTGATCTTTCATAGGAATGTACTAAAGCAACATGATCTTTCGCTGCACACAATCTCTGATATGATGATATCGGATATCTATATGCTTAGATCTATCATGAAACACAGGATTAATCGAGAGTTTAATGCAACTTTGATTATCACAATGTATCACTGTATGATCTAAATGAGAACCGAACAAACTGACCAAGATCTTCCTCATCCAGATAGCCTCACATGTAGCTTGACTTGATGCCATGTATTCTGCTTCCACTGAATTGAGTGCTACAGATCTTTGTTTCCTGTTGTACCAAGAAACTGCTATAGATCTGATACTTAAAACCCCTCCTGATGTGCTCTTTTTGTCCGTTGGGCTACCTGCCCAATCTGCATCTGTGAAGTCATGCAACTTCACCTCATCTATCTATTTGTACCATAAGCCATACACAAATGTGCCCCTGAGATATCTCAGGACATGCTTTCCTACCTTCCAAAAGAGCTTGGTAGGCTTAACCATCACTTGACTAAGCTGGTTCACTGCATAGCATATGTATGGTCTTGTATTAACTAAATACATGAGCGAACCCACCAACTTTCGATAAATAGTGGAATCCACTACCTCTGTCGATGTAGCATCCTCTTTTCTCCAGTTTCCTGGAAGAGGAGTATCCATGGGCTTACAGTCCTCCATGTGAAACTTACCAAGTATCTCTCGAGCATACTTTCCTTGAGACACAAACAGTTCACCTTCTCGCTGCCAATATATTTCCAGTCCAAGGAAATAATGAAGGAGGCCCAAATCCTTCATCTCAAACTCCTTTGCAAGATCTGCCTTGCATGAGTGTATCAACTGCTCATCACCTGTTAGTATTAAATCATTAACATAAAGAACAATGATTAAAAGCTTACCCTCCACCACAATTTGGTACAGGTTTGCATCCGCCTCACTCTTGGTGAAGCCAAGTTCAGTGAAATAGCTGTCGATCCGAGTGTACCAGGCACGTGGTGCTTGGTTTAGCCCATACAGTGCTCTTTTGAGTCTGCACACATGTGACTCACTGCGGAAGATCTCAAATCCTTCAGGCTGCTCATTGTACACTTCTTCCTCAAAGATCCCATTAAGGAACGTAGTCTTCACATCCATCTGATGAATGTGCCAACCCATCTGCGTTGAGAGAGAAAGGATGGTCCTTATGGAAGAATATCATGCAACAGGTGCAAAGGTTTCTTCATAATCAATCCCCTCGATCTGTGAGAAGCCCCAGGCAACAATTCTTGCCTTATACTTCTCGACACTCCCATCAGCAGCTTGCTTTACCTTGTAGATACATCTTGAACCTACCACTGATTTACGCACTGGCCTTGGAATAATCTCCTAAGCATTGTTTCTGACAACGGAGTCATACTCCTCCACCATTTCATCTACCCATGTGGGCTCCTGCACTTTTTCTTCAAAATAAGATGGCTATGCCATGATACACTTGCTCATAAGAGCCATGTATCCAGTAAATTGGTCAGGTGACTGTCTCTGTCTGTGTTGTGATGTAGGGACTCCCACATTTTGTGCCACATCAAGCTTCAGTCTTTCAACTTCTATGGCATGCTTTCTGCCTGTTCTGATGTTTGGTTCTGCATGAGCGGACTCCTCCACTCCATGAATCTCCTCCCGTGGCTGATCCACATCTAGAGGCTCATCTTTGGGAGAAATTAGCTCCTCCTCTGCATGCAAGTGTAGCTCCCTCTCAAGCGACAACTTCATGGCCTTCACCTCATTGAATTTTATATCTCATCGCACCACAGTCATTCGATTGTTTGGAAAATACATACGATAATTATGGGGTGTTTCGGTGTTTCTATGTACCCCACAAATATCCCAACTTCTGCAGTCGGCTCCAGCTTCTTCCTGGCATCCTTTGTCACATGAATGTGAACAAATGAGCCAAAAATCTTCAAATGAGAAATATCAGGCTTCTTACCAGTAAAATCTTCTTCATGTGTACTCATGCCAAGTACTCTATGAGGACAACAATTTTTCACATAAACTGCAGTGTTGCATGCTTCCGCCCACAAGTGCATTGGTAGGCCCTGGTCATGCAGCATAGCTCGTGCAGCACCCACAATCGTTTTTTTCTTCCTCTTCGCGACCCCATTTTGCTATGGGTTATGAGGCGCTATGAGTTCTCTTCGAATTCATTCTTTGCTATAGAAGTCTTTGAATTCGTTTGACATATACTCACCACCATTATTGCTCTGCAGAGCCTTCACTTGCTTCCCCGACTCCTTCTCCACCAATGCTTTAAACTCACAAAACTTTGAGAATGTTTCACTCTTCTTCTGCATGAATAAGATCCAGCATCTATGAGAAAATTCATCGACAAATATAACATAATACCTGTGTTTTGATGTTGAAGCAACCGAGAAAGGTCCACACACGTATTTGTGAATTCCCTCCAAGATCACCGAAGCACAGTTTTCCTTCTCATGAAAGGTGGTCTTCGCAAAATTACCCATAGTAAATCCCTTGCATTGATCTGACTGCGCAAGAGTACCCTTGGGAACTCCAGTACAAATCTGCTGCAAAATCTTCAAGGCGCCATGGTGAAGATGGCCCAATCTCCTGTGCCATGATTCTCCCTCATCCCGGCTCACCACTTCTTCTGCTTTTCCCATCATTGCAGCGCAGCCATCTACCTCCAGCTTGTAGATATTCTTAACTCGAATCCCTATCCTCTTATTTTGACTTGTTGTTTTATGTCACGGGAAATCTTTTCCCTCACTAAAAACAACGTCATAACCTCTGTCCTCCAACATAGAGACTGAGACCAAGTTCTTATTCAAACCTGGAACATTCATAACATCTTTCAACAGAAATGGTTTACCTGACTCCCTCTCAAAGGTAATGGTTCCAATGCTGGTCCAACTGTATCTACCATCGTCGCCCATCTCTATATGCATTTGGAGATCCTTCTCCTCCAAGTCACTAAACAACTCCTTGTCTCTCGTCATATGGAAGGAAGCACCACTATCAAGATACCACACCGATTCCATAGCGCTTGAAACCAAGCATGTGATAAAAGAGAAATCAAGTTCAAATTGTGAGGCTAAGGCCTCTCCAGCAGCCTTCTTGTTCTTCTTTTTCTGTGGGCAGTTAGTGGCGAGATGCCCATGTTCATGACAGTGAAAACACTTCACTTTGGACAAATCCAGCTTTTTTCCTCTAGCTTCGGATTTTGGATGGGCTTTCTTCCCCTTCCCTTTCCTTTCTTTGGCAACCAAATCGCAATTCTCTTCATCATCATTCTTTGATTAAGAGCCATCCCTGGTACTTTGCCTTATCTCCTCCTGCACTAGATCAGACCAAAGTCGCTCCCAATCTGGCAGTTTCTCTCGTCCATTGGCAGAGTCTTGATAACTGTGCCAAACTCTTCAGTAACCCAAGGAGAGCCAAGCTCACCAAGTCATCATCCGCAAATGTGATTCCCACACTCCCCAGGTCATCCCTAAATTGGACAAACTTCGTGAGATATTTTGGAATATTGTCGCCCTTCTCCATTTTGATTTTTCTGAGCTTATCTTTCAGCGCTAACTTCATATGGTCGCTGTTGCTTTGGAAAAGATCTGTCAAAGCCTTCCACATTGCAAATGGAGTGGCTTTCTCGTGAAGGCTTGACACAATATGGTTTTTCACACCTTCCAACAGAATTCTTCTTGTCTTCGCTGCCTTCTTTTTCCATGCGTCAAGTAATGCAGCATTGCTAGAAGTAGGCTTAGGAACATCGCTATCGATGAACTGCTAAAGTCCATTATCTTCAAGCCCCACGTCCATCTTGTTCTTCCATACTATTTAGTTCGAGCTACCCTCAAGGGCATACTCCAACCGCAACTGATCCGGATTTATGCAGGAACGCAACAGAATACAGAAATAACCATGAACATAGAGATGCAGCAGAAATAATGCTTCATTTCATTAATATCAAATAACAGAAATATGCTTACAAGCATAATGGAAATAAAATAGCTAGGGTGCTGGTAGCGAATCTCTGAGAAGAGATGTGATGGCTACCGACCTCTGAACTATGTTACAATGAGGCTCAAGGGCCTATTTATTGTTGAGAAACAATGTAGAATATGAAACGTCCAAAAACCTAACCGTAGGAGATGAGGCGCCAAAACTGTGGGCGCCCGTTTGGGTAAATTGGTGGTTCAACTTCCCGGGGGCATAAATTTGGCACCCGATCTCCGTTTTACGCGCTCAATAGCTCGTTAGAAAGATCTATCCGAGGACTACAACTGTCGGGACGAATTTGATCTGCAAATTCGCTGGCGCTTTCATGCCCAAAAAACGTCGTTTAGGGCCTCAAAACGGCTCCGGAAGTTCGGGACCCGAAAAACTGCTAAAAATAGTAAGTTTTGTTGCAACTTGAAAATTGAAAGAACTGAATATGGGGGTTCAAATGGAATAGGTGGGTGGCCACCAATATCCACCTAGATCATTAAGCCCCCAAAACGGCTCCGAGAGTGGAGGACCCGAAAACCTGCTAAAAATAGTAGGTTGTGCTGAATGTGAAAATCTGCAAGAATTGATGGTGCTGGTCCAAATGGAATAGGTGGGTGGCCACCGATATCCACCTGGATCAGCAACCCATTGAAAGCCATTTCAATGAATACTCAACTGTCGCACCAAGAAATTTCTGCAGCAAATTCGAATTGTCCACCAGCACAAAACTCAGAACCGCTTCAAGTTTGCAATCTCCAGTGATTAACATTACTCCGATACCATGTAGAAATTTATTAATACTGATAGTATTATTGGATTCTCTTGATCTAACAAGTTAATATTATGTTAAATAGAGAATCCTTCCACTTAATTCTTTGCGGAAATTAAATCACCAATTGCAAAACACATGAAGAAAATCACTCCTACATATACACAGTTATTTAATGGGAAAGATTAAAGCTAAAAACCCCAACTATCATAAATTATGTATATCAATGGAATCATGTAACAATCTCATACAAAGCTTAGTGCATCAAGCTCTCAGTACAATATATAATCGTCATGCACTATCATGCATAAATTTGCATATCTATGCACCAATTTCTTGCCTCTAACAGCCTGCCTCGACTACGCAGTCCCTGCTGAAGAAGACCTCTGAATGAATTCGACTTGGCCTTGGCTTGACTACGCAATCCTCATTGGCATATCCAATGTGTGTCAGATGCATTGAATGCATAACTATAGTCACAACATATAGTCCATCTCACCTTTTCACCTATCTCTCCACTGGGTCTCCACTGGAACTGACATGCAAGTAGTTAACTGTTGTATTTTTTCAGTTTCATGTGAGTCTCTAGTTATGAATTAATTAAATAATTAATTCACTAAACTCTCACTAGTGTATCTTCAGTTAGAAGTAGATACAACTAGCACAACTAAGTTTAACTCACTTAACTAAGTTAAACTAAATAACAACTCCCATAACTACTCTTTCAACTCTGTCATAACTTTTCCACTTCAGTTCTAATTGAGTCCTCCATGCATGAGTCACCAACCACCCTAGGAATTGCGTAATTCCTTCGGCCCACTTATTTGCCAAATCTGTTCACTGAAATAAAGTGCTCCAAGAGAATAAGTTGATATTTATTGTCGGATTATTATTAAGGGCTAATAATAATCGACATGCATCTATTTTTAGATTAACGATCTATAAATAGAATTCGCCCAGTCTTCTAAAAATAGAATCTCATCTATTTTTCCAACTTGATCAACCATCTACAAATAGCATCTTGCAACTTATAGAATATGCTCACCATGTCTAAAAATAGACGTACACCTAAAAATAGCCTACGGGCCCCACTTAGTGAAGGTGCTTAATTTTCACTAAGCTCATCATCTTGTTGAATCTCAACAAAATGTACAAACTCATGACAAAATCACATCATCAATGTAATCCTTGAAACCATACCAATGGTGGAATTTGATGACAGATTCCAAGAAATTTCTAACCATATGACATATACACCAACAATGTTATCATGGCAGCTCAACATGCTATGATCTCAACAACAAACTAAACTCATAACGTGTCTATCATTTGCTCAATATTTTCCATAGTAATCGTATTGTATGCAAGATTTTATCAGATCATAGTCATTTTTCTAACAATCCTTGTGTGCTAACAACACTTTGCATTTAATCATCCATCTATGTCACATCACATTCTTCATACCATAAGATGAATGAGCACATATTTTTTCAGACCCTTTTAGAAATTTCCTTCATATGACCATCAAGCACCTTTAAAAAACCCTCAAAAATATGTACACAAAATACTTCCCTAGGAAATTAGATAACTACAAAATGCCTTGAATGAATCCAACGTTGACTTGTCAACACCCACAAACCATCATACGCCATCCAAAATCCATTCCTTAAGTTCTAGGCTCCTACAATATGTCAGTACTAGATGCCTGTATATATTGATGTATGTGCCAGACTGGTTGGTACGAGTATTGTTACATGTCTTCTCTTTGTGCTCAAAGGAGACCCAAGTTAGGCATAGCTACGAAATTGATGCCAAGATTACCTCAGAGATGTCAATAAAGAGGTTCTTGAAATTATCAATAGAGCTTACCTCAAACTTGTGTAGATATGCCTTAGATTAGGGCTTAAGACGATGGTTAAATTCGCCACAAAAAATACTCAAATTAGACCACAGCTAATACTGCATCAAAACAATGAAAAATAATCCTTAATTTGTGTGAATGAATCACTTTCTCAAGGCCAAAATGTAGGTCATTAGTCTCTACAAAAGGTGCCCAATATTATGCCTCACAACTGAATCTCGAACAGAATCAGAGGATACTACAAATCTGCCTCAGAAAATCTTTCAAAAAGGGCCAAAGGGCTTCAAGAGGGGGTTTGAACTAATCACATAGGTGTCTACTCATTCTAGGAAGAAACCAATGAATAAATCAGATACCAATATACAAAAATAAGTTCAAAAATCCACTTCAAACATTGACCTCTTCTTTAGCTTGTTGTGACTACACAAGGTCGTAGAACACCACCGATATGTTTCGAATTGAATGCATTGAGATATATCCAAATATGAGGGAAGACAAGTCCCTTATATACTTGTTGTGGAGCCTTCTAGGAGGGGGGCAACTTAATCAAGAAAGGAGGGAAGCCGACTTCATATTTGAACTTTCAAATTTAATTTTGGAGCCAAAAATTAAGTCATCCTTTGAGGTTGACTTTGACATAGACATAAATATTATTTTATAATGAATTTATTCAATAATGGAGGGTGGATTAGAATAGCTCAAGACCTATATAAATTAATTAAGATATTCTTGAATTATTGATGCCAAAATTGACCAATAGAAGAGTTTCCATATAACATTCAATTTGGGGCTCCTTGACCAACTTTCAGGGCTTCAACCTTAAACAAGCATATCTCCCTAATTTAGGTGAACCATGAGGCATGCCACATATGACTGCAATCAGTACTTCAAGGAGAATCAAATGAAAATGATTTTGCACGTAAAGACAATAATATTCTCAACCAAATTCTTTGTCAAATGCGGGGCATCATGACCACATTATCCTTCCACAGCTTCTTGACCAATGGAGTTTTTTATCAATCAATCAATAGAAAAATATTAAGAGCATTCAAGGATGATGTTGACATCAATGACAACACCATTCAACATTCCTCTGCATGGATCTTTATTTCTAAGGTTCGGTCTTTTATTTCTTGTTCCCTGCAATTCCTACCAAGACTGGCATCATTCTATGCTTTCATTGTTTACTCGAGCTTGGTGTTTTGGGTTTCTATCCCCCTCCTCAGTCTTGTATTTTTGGGGGGCTATTTCTTGCCTAATTCTTTTTAAATTGGTCTTGCCTTTCTCACTATCTATCAAAATTTCTCATTTATTTTCATCTCCTACTCCCTGGCCTTCCTTTCTCTCTTATGTGTTATCCATTAGCCAGCCACATTCATCCTCACCCAGTTTCCCCTGTTTTCTCTCCCTCTTTTGTTATGGAGTGTCGTCAATTTTTTTTCTCTTGGTTTCAATTCTCGCTCCCTGCACAATACCCACGACAAACCTCGGCCAGAGCTTCCATGGAGAGGTATAGACGTATTATTCCTAAATTTGTCTACAAGGCTATTTCAAATATTGATGATGAGGTCAGAAAAACTCACAGATTTTTACCTGACTCTCATGTGGAGCATGAAACTAGAGATTGAATCCCCGATGTTAGTGATTCCACTAGGGCCAAAGATTTGCCTACATGCATATGGTTAATCTGTATTGGCATGTTAAAACTCTCATGGGAAGGGTTCTCACTGACAGAGAAGACACTCTGCAATAGCTTATAATCTAATATGGTTGAACTCAGAGAAAATGGACACTATAAATGGAAAAATCAATATGTTGTTCTAGCGTATCACTAGCACCGAACCCTTGTCGTCGAATACCAGTGGTGATCCTCAGTTGCCTGATTAGACACATGTCCCAGCAGCATGAGAGCATTCAGATCTCACGCTTTATTCTATATTTTGTCTTATAACATGATCTTGCCTATTAGTGCATGCAATATTTTCCATGTTATGCTTTATTTTTGTTTATAGTTTAGGAACAGTAGGGCCAACTTAAAAATTGAGTTTATGCTATTGGTCTAGTTTCCCCAATGGCAGATCAGTAGAGACTATCTATGATTTAATTTTGTATTTTCTGAAGTGATATATATATATATATATATATATAATCTTACAAAAAAAACGCTTTTAATTCATTGTTAATTATTATTTAATAATTAATGTTTTATGGATTTAAAACTTATTATTAAATATGAAAAATTAATAATTTTACAATATATTAATTTGTATAATGTTAAATCATGAATTACCAGTCTCATAATCTATCATTTTTTACCAAAAAAATTAAAATATTTTGGAAAATCTAAAATAATGTAAGTGAAAATGTAAATAGTGCACAACTCAATGGGCTAGCTCGAGTGGTTGAGTGTTTTGAGCTTCATGCAAGGGTTTCAAGTTCAATTCCTCAAGATGATTATGTCTATTGCATTCCTAATTGATGTCCTTGTTGGCTTAGGTGTCGTAATCAGCATCGATGGGTTTGCAATGCACTATGATTATTTATGATAGTTATGACATATTACAAGTCAATTGGTTTCTCTTGGGCGGTGGGGAAAAAATGATTGTCATCCTCCCTACCTTATACTTGTAACTAAAATGCTAAGCCTTTAAGCCTTGTTGACCAAACTTGTTTCCTGAGGGTTCTAAGGGGTTTTCCATGGACTTTGTAACTTGGGAAAAAATGTATGACATTACAACCTTCATTGTATTATATAATCAATAATGGACAAAGACTTGAGGCTTCTCCATCAACCACTTCAACTCATTCTTCTCCTATAGTGTATGTAATTAAGTTGAATGCTACAGGGGATTTTAAATATGCTTGTGAGTTTCTTGGAAATGATTTTGTGGTTTAGTTCAATTCCATTCTTGCTACCTTTACTCCGGGTGCTAGAAAAAAAGATTGGAGGGTGTTGGGGTGTTATTTTTGGGAAAGGCTATACTTAGACATCATGTAAATTTGAGGCAACAATGACAAACTATTTTTGGGAAAGGCTATAGTTAGACTTCAGGTAAATTTGAGGCAACAATGACAAACTATCATTGTAGAAGTAATGTCATGTTGGATGAAATACAAAGGAGGTTCAAAGAGGCTAAAAATTGAGTGAAATTTATTGAAGCATAATATAGCATAATGCCAAATTCCACAATTCACTATAATCACTCACAAAGAGAATTGGATAAGAAGCTTAAGGCAAAAAATCAGGTTACAAGTCAATGTGCAATGGAGATCGAAACACGTTCTGGAACTTAGGGAAATGGAGGAGGTCAATGCATTCATGCAAATTCATTGTCAAAAACATTTGGAGTTAGTAACATGAACAAATTCTTTGTAGTCTCTAGTTGGAAGGATTTTGGCCCCACCTTAATCTCCATGGGGAGGTTATCTCATCTCCTTTGAAATTTGTCCTTTCAGACTTCTCCCTTTGTGGTTTTTCTTTGGCCAACAAGGAGGATATGGACATCATGTCCTCCAAAATTAAGAATTGGTGGAGAACATGAGTGAACAACCTTATAGCTCATTCTAAAGTGAAGATGCACCCTAAAGATATTGCAATGTATACTGAAGTACAGCGAACCACTCTTTCAAGGGTATAACTTCTATTTTTACTATATTTTGCATCTTTTGACATCCAGTATTTTTACTATTTTATCATAACAATATATTGAATTATAGGTATTAGAACTAAAAGTTTA
The DNA here is from genome assembly GCA_034641835.2 of Pinus albicaulis. Classification (NCBI taxonomy): domain Eukaryota; kingdom Viridiplantae; phylum Streptophyta; class Pinopsida; order Pinales; family Pinaceae; genus Pinus; species Pinus albicaulis. Next base: position 1,313,152,971 of record CM076570.1, read on the forward strand.
AAATGTAGGATTTTTATTATATTTTTGAAAACAAACTAGGATTAGACATTTTAAATTTTATATTAAAAATTAACTAATTTAATGATTTCATTTTTTAACATAAACTTATCAATATTATTAAAAAAAATACAAATAAAATGATGATTGGAAAATTGTAAAATAAAATAAAATAAAAATTATGACTAAATTTAAAAAAAAAAAAACAAAAACAAAAGCAAAAAAGCAAAACCAAAAAATAGCTTAAAATCTTTAAATTCAATTATGCATTCAAAGGGGGATTTTAAACAATAAAAAATCACAATGAAGAAATTTTAAACAATAAAAAATCACAGTCAATTCATTTATGCATTTAAACATACATTTAAAACAATAATAATCACAATCAATCCATTTATATATTCAAAAATACATAATAAGAAACCATAATCTTGTTCAATCCATTTATATATTCAAAAATACATAATAAGAAACTATAATCTTGCTCAAAGTTACATTGTAGGACTTCAACTGAAAAAGCATATTTACTTTGCTAATGAAACTTTATCTCTTATTTACTATTATTGAGTTAATACTTATTTTTATATTACTCCTAAAAAGATAATAAAAAGTTTTTACTATTTACTATTTTAAATAAATTTAAAAAAAAAATAATAATAAATAAAATAAAATAAAATCATATTTACTTTGCTAATGAAACTTTATCTCTTATCTACTATTATTGAGTTCATTAACTCAATAATAGGCCAAACTTTGAAATAAATAACATACAGACTAACATACACATAGAATCCATAATAGGTCAACTTCCATTTAAAAAGCAAGTGCAAGTGACGAGTTGATAATAGAATGAAACTTTATGTCTTATCTTTAGCAGATCTTTACTTTGCTAATGAAACTTTATCTCTTATCTCTACTATTATTGACATGGACCAAACTTTGAAATAAATAACATACAGATAGTCCATAATAGGTCAAATTCCACTTAAAAGGTCAAATTCCACTTAAAAAGCAATGCAAGTGACGAGTTCGTAATAGAATAAAACTTTATCTCTTATCTCTCATCTACTATTATTGACATAGACCAAACTTTGAAATAAATAACATTCAGACTAACATAACATAGAGAGAGAGTCCATAATAGGTCAACTTCCATTTAAAAAAGCAAGTGCAAATGACAAGTTCATAATAGGTCAATTTCCATATAAAATAGCAAGTACAAATAACAAGTTTATAATAAAATGAAATTGTCTCTTTACTTTGCTAATGAAACTTTATCTCTTATATACTATCTTATCTACTATTATTGACATAGACCAAATTTTGAAATAAAATAAATAACATGCAAACTAGCATACAAAGAGAGTCCATAATAGGTCAATTTCCATTTAAAAAAGCAAGTGCAAATGACGAGTTCATAATAGAATGAAACTCTCTTTACTTTGCAAATGAAACTTTATCTCTTATCTACTATTATTTACATAGACCAAACTTTGAAATAAAATAAATAACAAACTAACATACAAACATAAAATAAGTAGCAGACTAACATACAGACAGAGTCCATAATAGGTCAACTTGCTGAATCCATAACATACAGACAGAGTCTATAATAGGTCAACTTGTTGAGTCCATAATAAATCAACTTCCATTTAAAAAAGCAAGCGCAAGTGACGAGTTCATAATAGATTCAATTTTAAAAGAAAATCATAATCTCATATCCTAAAATGAAAAAAGAAAAACATAGTAAAGAGAGAAGTGATCCCAGATTTTTAGATGCACAAGATTTAGGTATGAAAAATGCTTTAATGTAATGAAGGGGTGCAAGTACTCCCTGTATTGGAAAAGAGTAGAAACATGTGTACTCAAGATTTACATAACTGAAATTTATAATCGGCTTTAAGTTTATTGCGAAAAAAATTGAATTTATCATGTAAATAGAAAGAAAATGCTTGTAAAAAAATGTAGTATTTAGGACCATTTTGTATTACATTTAAAAAACATCATGTAAGAATTATTTAGTTTGTATATACCACTTTAACTTTTTCCTTTTTTAATATTTTTTTGGTAAAAAATTCAATATTAAAATAAATTCATATTAGGTTAAAATTACTCCGTAAATGATAACTAACCGCCCAACAAAGACTTCAAAACAATTGGTAACTCTTTACAGAACCAAAGTTCGTGGTGGCACAAGTTTACCATTGCAGTAAAAATGTTGAGCTTGTGTCATGTTAGTCGAGCAATGATGATCCGAGCTGCAAGGGCGACGTCTACCTTTTGGTACCGTCTACTTTCTGGTACCGTACGCTAAAAAATAGTGCTCATCTTATTTGAGAAAACTAGTCATCTGGCAAATATGAATTCGCGAACAAATTTGGCCATCCTTTAAATATCTTATTTTCAGAAGAGCTAAAAATTCCAACTGATAAAAGCAACTAGGCCATGTACACATTAACCAGACAGTAAAAAAATGCAGCAACGAAGCTCAAAGTTGTAAATTAGTGCTGCTAATCGATTACTTATAGCTGACACATGATAGCGATTTACAATGATTCAATGCAAGAAATAACAGAACTAATAGAAGCAAAAGCGTACAAGAATACAATCGTTCCACTCAAATGTAATAGAAAAAGTGTGTACCACTTTAACACTTAAAAAGAGTATCAATAGTTTTTCCTCAAACACATACATATATCAATAATAACAGGAAGATACATCCACCACTTGAAGTGGTTCTTCGCTGAAATTTTTTCTGGTATAAATTTTGCAATCACTTGGTAAAAATTATCTCATAGATGTCATTGACAATGAAGATGGTCCATCAAATTGTACTATCATAGACAATAAAGTAGACTAGAGTATGTAAATGTATATCCTGATCATCATCCTGTCCTTAGAACGATATGCACACCACTGTCGGTGTCCACAATATCACTAATCTCGCCAACTTTCAAAAGATATGTAGCATCTTCAAAAGGCTTTTGCATTTGTCCTCGACCAAATGGACCTGAAAAAAGTTAAAGAAAAAGATGAAGTTAGATATTCTTCACTTTTCATGAATAAATAAAATAGGCAAGCACTCAAAATATATTCAACAACGCAAATAGAACCCTTTTTTCAATGGTAGATACTATTTCAAATTGGCTAAAAATGCCAAAAAAAACAAATTCATGCTTGAACCTACACACTTCCTAAAGGACTAAAGTATAAAAATAAGTTTCACAGATCATGTAAATTATTTGACTAAGTTTGCACTACTGCATATAAATCCATATATACAACACAAAAAAAGGGCATGCCCATCCTACTGTCTTTGTTTTGAAATGCCATTGCTTCAACATTGTACTGAATACAAAAATTATGTACTGAAAAAGGGAGACCAATTAATAGGGGATGGGAGCAAAATTTTATGATGCCTCTTTTCAATTTAATAAGTTGCAAAACAAAGTGGATGGGAACTAATGAAGGATGCCCAACAATCAAATCTCTGTATTTCCCTTTTATTGGTAGCTTTTGGAAAGGAAAAAAACAAATAAAAACAATGTACATGTCAATATGCATAACAAAATCAATATTTATATCTACTCTGCAGGGCAAACATTATCATTTCAAGAATTTCATGCTTGTTGAACTCTTGGATTATTCTTTCCTAGCCTACTCTCGAGATGTCCTGGCATAAAACAATGTACATGTCAATATGCATAACAAAATCAATATTTATATCTACTCTGCAGGGCAAACATTATCATTTCAAGAATTTCATGCTTGTTGAACTCTTGGATTATTCTTTCCTAGCCTACTCTCGAGATGTCCTGGCATGTTGATATTCTGCTTGCCCTGACCTTCCTCACAGCATCACTCACAACTTCAGGAATTCCTTTCCAGTGTCTCTCTTGACATGTTTGAACTTTGGTTTAGTGGAAACAATGTTTTAGAAGATGAAACTGGAATTGAAATCAGTTGAGGGTCAGACTGGTCACTGGAATCAGATCCGAATCAGCTAAGAACTCAGTTTATGAACCAGTTTACTAAAAAAAATACATAAAACATGAAAAAAAAATCATGTACATCAATGTTAAACTGGTTGAACTGGCTGGTTTGAACATTTCCGTACTGAGTAACTGAGCCAGCCTGCTCAGTAGCCAAACCAATCACCAAACTGGATCAAGTGCTGGTCCATACCCTTTCAGGGTCAAACCATCTGAACCAGTCGGTTCCAGTTCTGGTTTGGCAAACTTTTGAAACACCAGTTGGAATACATACACACACACAATAACTTTAGAATTTCACATCTGCAATCCAAGAAATCTATTATAGCTCCACATCAGTATGACCTATAGATGGAAGTATTATACAGCTGCAAGTCATCCCAGACACTGTCCAGTAAAGTACTCTATATAACCCCTCAGTTACTCATTTCAACATTCATGTTTCATCTCTCATCAGCATTAGCATCTATGGGTTCTTGCCGATATACCAATTATGCCTTTAGACAACAATAAAAAGTTGTAGTTTTTTTTCCCAATACAAGCAAGCAAGAGGTTTAGTATTCATGATGAGCAACATTTCTATAGTTGACCATATATGTGTGCAGGATTGATGGTTTAGGCTACTTATGCAGTGTAGACAGAAAGTGATAACCACCAAGCACACCCAAGTTATTTTAATACCTCCTATCCAATGATACTTCTTTGGAAAATGACCTGATGACTAATAATGCCATATGCTGGTCTTTAAATTAGATTCACTTCATCTAAAGCAGAGAAGACAGATTTTAACAACATAACTTTCAAGAAAGGAACATGAACATCGTGACCAGAGGCAGTTGTAGGCACTTAGTAATAATATCACCAAAAACATACGAAACAAAACAAAGCATCTCTGAAAAATATGCACCACTAAACAGAAAAATCAAATAAGTATATAATAGAGACTGCATCGGCAGAAGTGTAAGCTGAATGTGCATTGTAAACTACAAATTTTAGAGTACAGCCTGGTTAGCCATTGACATGAAAATTGAGTATGTAATCCCTCATATTAAAATGTGAATTTAACAATAGTGTAAAAATTTCATTCCAAACATAGCATTTATAACATCAGTTTAGCATTACGCTATTTTCATCAGATATGCACTGTGTTGAATGAATTTTGATAGACCGCAGACCGCTGCATCCATTTAATATTATTGCATTCAATCTAAAGAAGCCATCAATAGGAATACACCGTTTAGCTAAAGATAAAACCTATCATACAGAAAAACCTCCAGCTATACACCTTATATCTGGCAAAGTTAAATAGCTATACACCTTAGCGTACTATGTGAACTTTTCTTAATGAAAGAGCAGAACAAAGGACGAAGTTGATTGTGACTGGTAGAGTATTTGTAGAGAAAAGAAATGAATGTAAGAAGTATATAACTAAAACTTAGTATTGCTAAAAGTAAAAGAATTCAGCAGAATAGTGCAAATAAATTGGTCAGATAATTGGTAAGTTTAGGGTCAATAAGAACACTAAAGAAAGCCAAAATGTAAAATAGCTATCAAATATACTATCTTTTTCACAAGTTAACCTTCTATTAATACATTTGGATCCTTCGCATTTACGAATTCCCCGTGTATTTGCATACTGAGGACATTCTCATACTTGCACATATATACTATTGGATTAGTTGTTTCATAAGTCCTAAAATCATTGCACTAGATTACTAGGAGAAAAGAAAATGCGAGATTAGTTTGGCTTTTTCTCCAAACCTTCTTTTAGGTATGACATTTTCTGTAAAATTCCTCTTTTAATTATCTAAATGATCAATCGCAAAGGCCAAAATTCACCACAAATTAAAAAACCCATACTTGCAAATACATATTACTAGAACAATTGTTTTACAGTGTCAGAATAAGTCCTTAAATCATTGCACAAAATTACTTAGAGAAAAGAAAATGTGAGAGTCTGGCTTTTCCTCCGACTCTTCTTTATATATGACATTTTTCTGTAAATTTCCCCTTTTAATTATCTAAATGATCCAATCGCAAAGGCCAAATTTTACTGCAAGATCTATTAAAAAACCAAATTTTGCGGAGTGACATCAAATTCTGCCTAGTAACTTCTTTAGAGGGATACTCAAATTTTCAATAATTATTTTCCTGTCCAAGGAAAATGAGGCAGAGGACAATTGATAATTTAATATACAGAAAACAGGGAGTTTAGGAAGAGTTCAATGGGGCAACATCCTTATGAAAAATGACAATTAATAAACTCTGATTTCAATGTATGATCTTGCTAAGAAAAGGAGAAGCTTCAGAAAAGTTATCTTATGGAAAACCCCCAGCAGAAAATGAATGGTCCTATTACATTGTCTCTCTGATATGAACAATGAGAATAACAAGTTATTGTCCAGATGAAGCTAAATAAATTAATTTGATCATTCTAATCTTTAATGAAAGCTAGCAAATACTTTCATCCTGCATAAAAGTGCACATTTTCTGAAAATTTTCATTTCTATGACGCAGAGACATATCCCTACAGGTAGGCTACCTAGCTTCTCTTCAGAGCACACACAAGCAGACTAAACGATTTTTCTATTGACCGACCGCCCTCCCATTATGAGTGACTTTATTAGATCCTTTTGGGGCTAGTGGTTTGGAGGCATTTTCTAGAAATGGATCCTTCTGGGGGGAGCGGTTTGGAGACATTTTCTGAAATTTCCCATACCTTAGATGCTTTTAAACATCTTTTCCCACGTCTCTAATCTCTTTATATCCCTCACTTCAAGCAATGAAGATTAAATGCCTAGGAGAGATAGGAAGCAACTGTCCAATAAAGACACAGGTTCAGATCCAATTGGTTGCCCTCATTAAAATATCCAAATACAAAAAAACACACATATCCCCTGACAACTGTACAGTTAGTACATGCTCTCTATTCAGGGCACACGGAGGCAGACTAAATGACTTTAGTGTTGACCACCTTCTACCCTTTTGAGTGGTTTATGAGATCCTTTTGGGGACTGTAATTTGGGGAGTGTCTTGGGTCACCAATACCATGACGAGCAAGTCGTAAACAAATAGACCACGGTAATTGTAAGATCAGAGTATACACCCCAACCGCACTCACCCCTACCATACAAGAACAGAAAAAAAAATGGTGGGAACGCAGGTGTCCAATAAAATATGAGTTTCGTTTAAACCCTAAGTTGTGTGGACAGAAAATCTTTTAAAAAAGGTAAAGAAAGTAAAGTACAAATAAAACGAATGTGCCCTTTCAGACAAAGAGGTCCACTCAAATATCATGAAGGTAAAAGAAATTAATGTGCAAAAAATGGAAAAAGAAACGAATGTGCTTACAAAGAGGTCCACTCAAATATCATGAATTAATGTTTCAATCCATTATTTCATTTTCAATGTCAATGTTTCAATCCATTATTTCATTTTCAATGTCATAGTCGCAGTAGATAAGAATCATCAATAATGACATTTTAACATTTCTAATTGGGTTTACCTTTGCTTCAACCTTATAAACAACTATATATGAAGCATAAGCATAATCAAAAGTTGTCTCCAAAGTTATATGGAGCCTTCAAGATTGTTTGGGGAAATTGCGAAGACTAAATACTTTAGAGGATTCTCATCTTCATGCAAACATAAGGTTTTTCATGTCTTGTTTAATATATTGAATTGTGTAATGTATTATAATTTAATGGTGCATGAGGCACAATACTTGTTAAGGTTTCGCAAATGGGGTAGCAAGCTAAGTGGGCTTGATTGTGGGGAAAACTCCACAGTTAAGCGCGCTTGAGCTAGAGGCGTTCTGGGATGGGTAACCTCCCGGGAAGTCCTGGTTACTAGGTGCAAGCCCCGGAAGTGATGATTAACACTATGTGATTCATTTCACTAGTTTCAATTCCACTTCTTCACCCCTGTGAGCATCACTCGATGCAATGAGTGCTAAGTGGACTATTCAAAAATCATGAGAAATTAGTCAAGTACGACTACCTCTCATGGAAATGGTCATAGATGAATGACTTACTTAACACAGTTGAATCCCAAAAATGATATCTTATTCAAACATCATTGTAACCTTAGAAGAAGACCAAAAACTCATATTGGGTCTAATAATAGACCTTTTAAGCACATATCGTACATCACAAAAGCATTACCAAGTATCTTATCAAATGAAATAATCTTCCTTCAAATGATGCAAGATTGGAAGCATATGATTTCATTTAGAAGTACCCAAGATTACCAAAGCTTTAGGTAAAAGATTTTTCTAAGAGTGTGAATGTTTTGTGCCTACTCACACTATTATTCTTTTATTCTCCTTATATACCTTTATATCTATCTTCTTCTTCTTTTTCCATGATATGAGTCTCCACGAGAGTTTTTGCAAGTTGGAGTAGGGTGATCCCTCAAAAGACTTGACTCATAAAAGTCTAACCTTAACTTAGCTATGCTCTCCATGTAATTCCATCGATGTGATTGAGGTGAGCTCCTCAACATGCTTGACATTGTCATTAGAGATATTTTAAGGTCTAAAATGGGCCTCCTAAGGAATATTATAAAATAATAGTGGAAATAATAAAATAAGAATAGATTACTTCATCAAGTTTTTTTTTTAGGGAGGGGGAGACTACTTTTTCAATTTGTATTTTCAACTTATCTCCCTACAATTTTACTCAAATTTAGAGCTGAAACACTTGTATGTAGAATTTAATTTTGCATCTAAGGAGTACCCATGTTGCATATTTTCGATGGACCCTACTACACGAAAAATGTGAAATACACTAAAAATGTCATTGCAATCATGTTTTTCATATATTTTACATTTTTTGCATAATAACATCCATCAAAAATATGCAACATAGGTACTCCTTAGATGAAAAAATAAATTTTGCAACTTACAAGTGCTCCCACTCGAAATTTGAGTAAAATAGTAGGGAGATAGGTTGAAAATATGAGTTGAAAAAAGTAGTTTTTTTTTTAACCTTTTTGCTCACAAAATGGTGAATCATCCGGGCCCATGGTTAACATCATAATATTGAATCCTATTAGTTATTATAAAGTTTATTTTTTTGTACTTTGTTTTGAGGCCCATTTTTTACCTCAAAATTTCTCTACTGAGGATTTGATGCAGTGCAATGAAGGCCTTGAAAGATATCTTCCAAGGATAATTCATGAAAAATATCAGAAATCCCTCACTTCTCCCACAATATTCCAAGTACAAAAAAACACATTGAGGTAAAGAAAAGAAGCATACTTCAAGTAAATCTTTTGATGAGCCCTATGCATTTCTCCTCTCATCTCATTGTCGATATTTTGTAGAAATAACCCCAAGAACCTCACCATGTCACTTTGTGCTCTAACATGAGTAAAATGGACCTTATAAGCAAAAGATTGCATCTTAAATTGGAGTTTCTATAATCAATAAAATTTCAAAAACATATTTCAATGGTAATTATTAAGTTGGACGTCAAGTCCCGCTAGCACAACCGGTTGAGGATGTGCCTCGTTAGCAAGGCGACCCAAGATCAAACCTCACGGGGGGTGGTTGTGCCTTGTGCTAGGTGGGAGACATGCTAAAAAATCCAATCAGCTTAGGGATGGTGGTGTGATCCTGGGGCGACTTTGACAAATCAGATTCCCCTAGGTCGCAGCTCCTCAAGCCACAGGTCAACCCTGGAGGATCACAGACAACTTGACAAACAAACAAACAAAAATAGTGTGAATTGGACATGTAGAATTCAAATATGATTATGCATCCCCATTTTTTCTTGTAATTTTGACTATTCAATTAGAGGGAAAGAAGTCGAACCTAAATCATCATCTTCTCCCCCACTCTCTATCAACATTCTAAGCGGTCCTCCATTTTTGCATGTCAAAGTAAAATGCATAGATAATAATAGTGGAATCATGAAGGATATCATGCTATCTCATTAGAAAACATCCCATCCTAGCATGGGCGAATGAAAAAACAAACCTAAATCCACTCTATATACTAAGAGAGCATACATAGACAAAATATAAAACATCATCATGACCTACCCAAAGGAAAACCAAGTTGTGCTAGTTTTTTAAGTAATCAAGAATTAAAATATGTTTGAAAATAATACTACGAGAAATCATTGATAATTAAATTGGGCATGCCATAACTAAGAAGTATAAGATTAAGTCAAAATAGGAATGACAATTATAACTAAAAAAAAAAAAACATAACAAGAAAACTTGTATCTAGTTTGACTACCCCCTCCAACAGCATCAAAGGTATAATGGAGCACAATTGGAGTGTGCTTGGAATACCCAAACAATTCTAGCAAGAACACGCCACCATTATTTCATACTAGTTAGGAACATAGAGTAATCAAACACCTATTTGCCTTGTATAATGCTTCCAACTATTGGTGAATTTATTTCCAATGTGTTTTCTTGGATGGAAAAATGTTAGCCACGAAATAATTCATGTGCCAGCAAAGTTCTACCATCTGATTAAATGTAATGTCACAAGTGCGTCTAGAGCCAAGGTAAAGAAGAAATCCGAACTAGTTGATTCACATCCTCTTCTTCCTGATAAGCCTACTCAACTTTGACATCTTCCTCAATGGATTTAATATAGTGCTAAGTGTTGGTTAGCATGGTTTTATGGAAGTTTGAGACTGCCATAGGTGCACTAGCTTCCACCCTAGTGTGATGGAATAGGAAATTGTGCCTCCAATAAGCTTGCAAGGCCATAACCAGGATATGGATAACCAAAATTTCAAACTTGTGGGATATCCAAATGAACTAGAAACAAAGAAAAAATTTAGGAGGAGCACACATGCTTTCCATTAGTTGGATGGTATGTAATTGAGGTGAATCACACGACATGGAAAGCCAAAATTAAAGGAAAACCACTTTGTCCTAGTGGTAATTTCTCCTACTCTAGTCGTTATTGCTACCAACTTTCCCCAAATAATTCTATTGTATCTCCCTTGAAATCCAATGGCCTATCCCTATGGGCCTTCCTTACTCATTAACCTCACTTCAACATGAGAGTATAGATCAAGACATCAATAGAAGTGTATGTGGTAGTTCACTGCACATAAACCTCACCTTAGTGAACATATCCTTGAAATCATCTTGGGATATGATAAATACTCTTGAAATTATAGATATATAATATTTTATGCTATCACTACTTCCACCCATTAAAAGAATAAATTCCACATGGCTTAAACTCATTTAGGGGTCTCTTTGCAATATATATATATATTGAAAAAAAATAAAATTTATTAATATAATAAAATCTTCCTTTTATTTTCATACTTTTAATCACTTTTCCCCATGGAGGATGCCTATCAAACAAGCGACAAGACAGTTGTGATTAAATTCAAGTTTAATGAGTGGCGACAGGTTGCACCCACCTGGAAACTTGCATGGCCACCCTTTTGCCATGAATCTCGACTCATGCATGGTAAGTTTTCATCAACTTTGCATGCAAGTGTGCGAGTGCTCATAAAGGTACATTGGCACCAAGGATCTGTTGTGTAATGCCTCCTCCCACATTTACCTACTTTCACCATATTTTCCGAGGTAAAATGAGTTCAAGGTAACTATGATATGACTCGACCTCCTAGATTACCTTAAGGAAATGGAGTCCACGCAACAAGACCTTACTAACTTTCCTCAGGTGCCACGGGACCTCCAAGAGTAACCCAACCCCTCCAGGTGTCCAATCCTTGTGAACTAGAGCCTCAGTCGCTCCATTTCCAAGGCTTCCACGCAACTATGGGTTCCCAATCACTCCCATAGGCCTGCATAAGTGCGACTATGGCCTTTTTCTGCCAGTGTTGTGCCAACGACCGCAAAAATTAAGGATATTTTCCAGGGTTAGGGCTAGGCCTCTTCCCAAAAAGCTATGAAACTTTCAAAACTCATAAAAGATATGAAGACAATGCTTGTAAACCAAAATTGGAACCAAAACTTGACCTGACCATCCCCAACTGGGACTGACATTCTATCAAACACTTGGTAGATATGCAACCTACAGGTCATGAATGGAAGTCTGAACACGAGGGACTAAAAACTCATATGAGGTTTAACAAGAAGGGTCACTACCTTCCCTCATTAGATGTCTTAACATCAATTAGGTCTTGCATTCATTATTTATTCAGTTATGAGTAAAAACATGAAAATATCCATGACTAAGATTTGTCATAAAACCATGCTTATAACCAGCATATAACCAGGTAAATAAAAATAAGAGAACAGTCATTAAATCCCCATAATAACCAATACATTTCCTTACCAAAAGTAAGAGAAACTTAGCTTTATTAAACATAGGTAAATATTGATTGGGTTTGGGACTTCCACATTCTACCCAACCATAGATTGGTTGAGCCAAATCCCTCTTCATCCAATCACCCCCATGCCATATTCCAAGCATGAATGTGGGATCTCATGGGATAAACCAATCCAAATTCAACCAAGGGAATCCAGAGGTTAAACCACCTCCACCCTCTCCATATCGTGATCACACATAAACCGGTGTTGAAATCACAAAACCAAACCAAGCTTGGATGCCTCAGAATTTCTTCACCATCCTTGAGGAATTTCCCGTCTCCACCCTCGAGATTTATGATGTGTCATGCCATTATCGATCAAGGGATTCATAGGCCTTTGGGAATTTTCCTGAGAACACCTCACCCCGAATTCTAAAACCATTCAACAATCCAATCTTAAAACCAAGAACAATCCCATCACACCATGGATATCTATGGAAAGGTTAAGCTAAAATCCATTGTCGAATTTTGGAAAAATCCATGTCAGTGACAACAAAAGAACCATATACCAATATGCACATACCATGCATATCAAAACCATATAGGAAATCACACATGCAATCTGTTACCTGCAAGTAATCTCGTTGAAGTTGCTTGATCCCTACCTTCCTTTTATTTTCTTTTCTTTTCCTTGCTTGTTTGCTTCATTTCTCCTCTTGATGATTTCTCTTCTATGACACTAATTCTAACACTAAACTAACAAAAAGCTGACAAAATATTACCCACTGATGCTCTGAGGTCTTTTTATTGTTGAGCCCTCTAATTTCTTCAATTTTCCATTATTTTCCTTCATTTTCCTCCTCACATGCAACCTGTGACATTTCACCGTCCTTTTCTATTAATTTCCATTAATTTCATAAATAATGTGTCAAAAATACATTTTTTCCTTTCCAAAGCCTTAGTCATTCCCTTTTCCAATTTCCCTCAACCATAAACACAAGGGATTCCCACTAGGGTAATTTTCTCAACATTCAGCTTGGAATAAGTGTACCTTACCCGTGGTCTTATTTTACCTTTATTAACTTTTATTATGTGAAATTTTAACCCTGGGGTTGTTACATGTTAGGTGTTTGTTATATTATTTCCACAACTAGTTTCACACACTTTACATTGCATCGGGCGCAGTGGAGGGGTCACATGGGGGGTGGAAGCCTCCCCTGTAGAGGGGTTTGCAGGGGGGCAGTAGCTCCCTGCACGGGGTCCAGGGCAGTGCCCCGAGAAAAAAAACATTATGCGGACCCAATAATAGTTGGGCGGACCCAAGGATGGGGGGCAGACCCATAGATGGTGGGCAGACCTACTCATGGTTATGTGCATGGGTTTTTCACATGGTTTTGGGCATGATGGTTTTCTACCTATAGTATTTTGTAGATCCGGTCAAGGGAACTACGGTTATGTTCTAATCTAGGTTTATGGATTGAGGTTTTCGAATGCTTCGACATGTATATATATTTATTGTAACATTGAAATGAATAAATGAAAAATAAATATGGTAGTCCCAGTTTTGGGATCCAAGTAAAAATCTGTGTATATTAATTTTATGTTCTTGTCATTGTTTATTTTTCTTTTTTAAGAATTCGTTTGCAGGTAATTTCTGTACATGGTTCAAACCTACAGGATCATACATTCACCAGTTCAAGGAAATAATTTTGGTTTTGAAAGGGCAAAGACGAAGCTATAATGCTATGAAGCAGGAGGAAGTTAGATATGAAACTAATCGAAGGAATTTGGTAGCCATAAAAGCTCATAAACTATGGTGATCATTCCCCAGGTGGAGTAGATTTGATCTAACATGTCAGGCATCCAAGAATCATGCAATCTCAAACTTTAATGCTCACATTTTATCTTAGCGGTCTGAGGCTTTCTGTGGTCATTCAGGCTTCTCCTTGTTGGAAATACTCAGAGGGGGGTGAATCATTATTTCACTTCAATTAGTTAATTTTTAATTTCCATAGCATTAATTATCATTAGCATCAGATCAAACATAAATTAGTATCACAAAATCATTCAACAATCCACAATATCGGAGACAGAACATAAAAGATTTTAGGTGGAAAACCTTCCAAGAGAAAAACCAAAAAACGCTTCTTATTAAAGATCTTTAAATATTACATCAATAGGAAGTTCCAACTCTAACTAGAAAAATGCTCCACCATGATTTACCAGCTCCAACTGGAAGCACACTCCAATGCCCCGCAAAGGCTCCAACCTACCTTAGCACCACCCTGCTTCCATGAAGTGTTCTCAGACTCTGACCTAAAGGAGACTCCAAACTCCTCCTTTGCACCACCCTGCCACCCTACTCAGTAAGCTACCACTTTCCCTAAAGACTCCAACCTCCAACTCACCACAGCAGACCATGTTTTATATATTTTCAGACTGGATCCACCTCTGCTCAATAAACAATATCAAATTGCAATGCAATCTCTGCTCAATAATCAAATCTACTTCAAAAGCATCATTGTACCAATGAGATCCAGTAATCAAGACAATTTGGTAACTAAGACAGAATCAACAACAGTGAACATTTTCTCATCAGTAACTTCAAATCTTAGCAGCAATGTATCAAACTTACAACATGAAACCCTATCTCATCAATTCATCATTGGCATCAATATAATATATTCTTACTACTTGACAGTGCATCAAACTCTAGCTGGATGATTCCCACTCAACCATATGTCAACATACAAGTTCAGCGATAAATAGTAGCACTGACACAATTTTGCTTATGACAATAAGAGTTGAAGTGGTGCTCTCCTAAATTGCACTCACATATGCCATGGTGCCAATATTTATCAAGTTGTTACTCTACTTCTTTGTATGTTGTGTGAAGATATCTATATAGTTATTATTTCAACAACTAGAGGAACTTTGTCTCTTGCATATTTTGTCTAAACCCTGGAAATATTAATTGTTTTCAACATGCCCATATAATCCAATAACCTAACAAACTTAGCATCAGTAGGATATGCTTCAGTATTGTACTAGCGACCTACATACATTTCTCTACATCCACTGCACTAATGATTACATACATATTTTCTGCTCATAGCACAAATATTTTCAAACCCTAGCAGCACTCAACATCAACATCATAAAATTGTCAAATAGACTCTAGTAGAAAATCTCAATATCACTCTTGATCAACAATATATCAACCTTTAGTAGCAAAAAAAAATAAATTCTGACCTTTGTTCCATATTATGTCTTGCACAACTCTCTCTCTTTGGAGACCCCTACTCATCCATACAACATCTTCACATAATCATTCAATAAAACAATGTGATATCATCAATATAATACTATGATTGAAGTAACCTAATAGTTTATTTTCTCATGCAATGCTCAATGTACAAACTCATGACAAAATCACATCATCAATGGCAGAATCTAATGACATATTCCAAGTACATATACAACAGCAATGCTACCATGGAAACTCAACATGCTATGATCTCAACAACAAACTGAGCATGCACCTTGTCTATCATTTGCTCAATGTTTGCCATAGTAATCTTATTGTACGCAGGATGTTAGCAAGATGTTATTACATCATAGTCATTTTGCTAAAAATCCTTGTGTGCTAACAACACTCTGCATCTAATTATGCACTATGTCGCATCACATTCCTCAGACCATAAGATGAATGAGCACATAATTTTTCAGACCCTTTTAGAATTTTCCTTCAGATGACCACCAAGCATCTTTGAAAAACCCTCAAAAATATGTACTTAAAAGACTGCCTTAGGAAATTAGATAACTACATAATTCCTTGAAGGAATCCAACTTTGACTTGTCAACACCCACAAACCATCATATGCCATCTAAAATACATTCCATAAGTTTCAGGCTCCTACAATATGTCAGTACTAGATGCATGTAGATATTGATGCATGTGCCAGACTGGTTGGTACCAGTATTGTTACATGTCTTCTCTTTGTGCTCAAAGGAGACCCAAGTTAGGCATAGCTACGAAATTGATGCCAAGAGTACCTCAGAGATGTCAATAAAGAGGTTCTTGAAATTGTCAATAGAGCTTGCCTCAAACTTGTGTAGATATGCCTCAGATTAGGGCTTAGGACGATGGTGAAATTTGCCACAAAAAATACTCACATTAGACCACAGCGAATACTGCGTCAAAACAATGTGAAACAATCCTTAATTTGTGTGAACGAATCACTTTCTCAAGGTCGAAATGTAGGTCATTAGTATCAACAAATGGTGCCCAATATTATGCCTCACAACCGAATCTCGAATAGCATCAGACGATACTACAAATCTGCCTCAGAAAATCATTCGAGAAGGGTCAAAGGGCTTCAAGAGGGGGTTTGAACTAATAACAGATGTGTCTAATCGTTCTAGCAAGAAACCAACGAATAAACTAGGTACCAATATACAAAAATAAGTTCAAAAACCCACTTCAAACTTTGACCTCCTCTTTAGCTTGGTGTGACTACACAAGGCCGCAGAACACCACCGATATGTTTCGAATAAACCAGGTACCAATATACAAAAATAAGTTCAAAAACCCACTTCAAACTTTGACCTCCTCTTTAGCATGGTGTGACTACATAAGGCCACAGAACACCACTGATATGTTTCACATTGAATGCATTGAGATATATCCAAATATGAGGGAGGGAAGACAAGTCCCTTATATACTTGTTGTGGAGCCTTCTAGGAGGGGGCCAACCTGATCAAGAAAGGAGGGAAGCATAATTCAAATTTGAACTTTCAAATTTAATTTTGGAGCCAAAAATTAGGTCATCCTTTGAGGTTGACTTTGACATAGACATAATTATTATTTTATAATGAATTTCTTCAGTAATGGAGGGTGGATTAGGATAGCTCAAGACCTATATAAATTAATTAATATATTCTTGAATTATTGATGCCAAAATTGACCAATAGAAGAGTTGCCATATAATATTCAATTTGGGAATCCTTGACCAACTTTCGGGGCTTCAACCTTAAACAAGCATAGCTCCCAATTTAGGTACCACGAAGCATGCCACATACTGTTGGACTTGGCACGACAAGGAGAATCAAATGAAAATGATTTTGCATGTAAAGAAAATGAGATTCTCAACCAAATTCTTTGTCAAATGCAAGGCATCATGACCACATTATCCTTTCAGGGCTTCTTGACCAATAGAGCTTCTTATCAATCAATCAATAGAAAAATATTAAGAGCATTCAAGGACGATGTTGGCATCAATGACTACACCATTGAACACTCCTCTATGTGGATATTTATTTCTTAGGTTCGGTCTTTTACTTCTTGTTCCCTGCAATTCCTACCAAGACTGGCATCATTCTATGCTTTCATTGTTTACTCCAGCTTGGTGTTTTGGGTTTTGGGTTTCTATCCGCCTCCTCGGTCTTGTATTTTTGGGGGGATATTTCTTGACTACTTCTTTTTTAATTGGCCTTTCCTTTCTCACCATCTATCAAAATTTCTCATTTATTTTCATCTCTTACTCCATGACCCTCCTCCTTTCTATCCTATGTGTTATCCATTAGCCAGCCATATTCATCCTCTCCCAGTTTCCCCTGTTTTCTCTCCCTCTTTCGTTATGGAGTGTCGTCAATTGTTTTTTCTCTTACTTTCAATTCTGCCTCCCTACAAAATACCCATGGCAAACCTCAACGAGAGCTTCCATGGAGCAATATAGACGTATTATACCTGAAGTTATCTAGAGGGCTATTTCAAATATTGATGATGAGGTCGAGAAAACTTGTAGATTTGTACCTGGGTCTCATTTGGAGCAAGAAACTAGAGACTGAATCCCTGATGTCAGTGATTCCACTAGGGCCAAGGAATTTGCCTACATGCAGATGGTTAATTTGTATTGGCATGTTAAAACTCTCATAAGAAGGGTTCTCACTGATAGAGTAGACACTATGTAGTAGTTTATTATCTAATATGGTTGAACTCATAGAGAAAATGGACATTATAAATGGAAAATCAATAGGTTGTTCAAGCATATCACGAGCACCGAACCCCCATCGTCGAATACCAGTGGCGATCCTCAGTCGCTTGATTAGACACACATCCCAGCAGCATGAGCATTCAAAGCTCAAGCTTTGTTATATATTTTGTCTTATAACATGATCTTTCCTATTAGTGCATGCAATATTTTCCATGTAATACTTTATTTTTGTTTATGGTTTATGATTTCAGGTCAACAAATTGGGAACAGTAGGGCCAACTTATAATTAATATGTTTTATGAATTTAAAACTTATTATTAAAAATGAAAAATTAATAATTGTACAATATATTAATTTATAGAATGTTAAATAATGAGTTACCAATCACATAATCTATCATTTTTGTCCAAAAAAAATAAAAGATTTTGGAAAATCTAAAACAATGTATGTGGAAATGTAAACAGTGCACAACTCAAGGGGCTAGCTCGAGTGGTTGAGTGTTTTGAGCATCGTGCAAGTGTTTCAAGTTCAATTCCTCAAGATGATTATGTTTATTGCATTCCTCGTTGATGTCCTTGTTGGCTTAGGTGTCATAATCAGCATCGATGGGTTTGCACAAGGTACCATCCATGAATGCAAGGAAACACTTGAGAGCTTCCTCATGAGATTTTCCACAAAACAAAAACTAATGTGCGATACTCAAGTTATAGATCTCTTCCATGTTTTGTGAAAGCAAATTGGGAGAGGCCAATGCATAAGCCAACCTAAGGGCCAAGTTGAGTAAAGTTTATGCTAGGCAAATAGGATGTTATGCATTTCTTAGCCCTCCCATGAATTTGCAATGCACTGTGATAGTTATGATAGTTATGACATATTACATGTCAATTGGTTTCTCTTGGGAAGTTGGGAAAAATGATTGTCATCCTCCCTACCTTATACTAACGCTAAGCCTTTGAGCCTTGTTCACCAAGCTTGTTTCCTGAGGGTTCTAAGGGGTTTTCCATGGACTTTGAAAATTGGGAAAAAATGTATGACATTACAACCTTCATTGTATTATGTAATTAAGAATGGACAAAGAGCGTATACTTCAACTCATTCATCTCCTACAGTGTATACTATTAAGTTGAATGCTACAAGGGATTTTAAATATGCATGTGAATTTCTTGGAAATGATTTTTTGGTTTAGTTCAATTCCATTCTTGCTACCTTTACTCCCAGTGCTAGCAAAACAGATAAAGATTGGAAGTGTGTGAGGGTGTTATTGTTGGGAAAGGCTATACTTAGACTTTGTGTAAATTTGAGGCAACAATGACAAATTATCATTGTAGAAGTAATGTCATGTTGGATGGAATACAAAGTAGGTTCAAAGAGGCTAAACACTGAGTGAAAATTATTGAAGCATAATATAGCATAATGCCAAATTCCACCATTTACTATAATCACTCACAAAGAGAATTGTATAAGAAGCTTAAGGCAAAAAAATTAGGTTACAAGTCAATGTGCAATGGAGATCGAAACACATTCTAGAACTTAGGGAAATGGAGGAGGCCAATGCATTCCTGTAAATTCATTGTCAAAAACATGTGGAGTTAGTAACCTAAAAGAATTTTTTGTAGTCTATAGTTGGAAGGATTTTGGCCCCACCTTAATCTCCATAGGGAGATTGTCTCATCTCATTTGGAATCTGTCCTTTCAGACTCCTCCCTTTTGTGTTTTTTCTTTGGCTAGCAACGAAGATATGGATCATGTACTCCCAAATCAAGAATTGGTGGACAACATGAGCGAACAACCTTGTAGCTTATTCTAAAGTGAAGATGCACCCTAAAGATATTGCAATGTATATTAAAGTACACCTAACCACTCCTTCAAGGGTATAACTTCTATTTTTACTATATTTTGCATCTTGTCATCCAATATTTTCACTGTTTTATCATAACATTATATTGAATTATAGGTGTTAGAACTAAAAGATTAAAATGTAGGATTTTTATTATATTTTTGAAAACAAACTAGGATTAGACTTTTAAAATTTTATATTAAAAATTATCTGATTTAGTGATATATCATTCTTAACATAAACTTATCAATATTATAAAATAAAAAAACCAATAAAATAATGATTAGAAAATTGTAAAATAAAAATTATGACTTAATTGAAGAAAAAGAAAGACACCAAAAAATAGATTAAAATCTTTGAATTCAATTATACATTCAGAGGGGGATTTTAAACAATAAAAAATTACAATCAATTGATTTATGCATTTAAACATAATCTAAAACAATAATAAATAACAATCAATCCATTTAAAATCTTTGAATTCAATTATACATTCAGAGGGGATTTTAAACAATAAAAAATTACAATCAATTTATTTATACATTTAAAAATAATCTAAAACAATAATAAATAACAATCAATCCATTTATATATTTAAAAGTACATACTAAGAAACTATAATCTTGCCCAAAATTGCATTGCATTGTAGGACTCTGAAAAATCATTTCATCTATATGCCTTATAATTTCATCTATACACCTTATTTTTATATTACTCCTAAAAGGATAATAAAAACTTTTTAGAATTTACTTTTTACTATTTAATATATATATATATATATATAACACTGTCATTTTTACTTTGCTAATGAAATGTTATCTCTGATCTACTATTATTGACCAAACTTAGAAAACTTTGAAAACTTTAACTTACTGGCTAACATAGAGAGAAAGCCCATAATAAGTCAACTTGCTGAGTCATTGCTGAGTCCATAATAGGTCAACTTCTATTTAAAAAAACAAGCATTAACTTACTGGCTAACATAGAGAGAAAGCCCATAATAGGTCAACTTGCTGAGTCATTGCTGAGTCCATAATAGGTCAACTTCTATTTAACAAAACAAGCATTAACTTACTGGCTAACATAGAGAGAAAGCCCATAATAGGTCAACTTGCTGAGTCATTGCTGAGTCCATAATAGGTCAACTTCTATTTAAAAAAACAAGCAAGTGCAAGTGACAAGTTCATAATAAATTTAATTGGAAATAAATAACATACATTGGAAATAAATAACATACATGCTAACATAGAGAGAGAAAGTCCATAATAGGTCAACTTCCATTTAAAAAAACAAGTGCAAGTGACAAGTTCATAATAATAGATTTAATTTTAAAATAAAACCGGAATCTCATATCCTAAAATGAAAAAGAAAGAAAAGGAAAAAAGTGATCCCAATGAGCAGAATAGGAATATATAAGAAACATTCGAAATGAAAAAGAAAGAAAAGGAAAAAAGTGATCCCAATGAGCAGAATAAGAATAAATATAAGAAACATTCGAAGGAATATAAATATATGAGAAGCATATTTTCAGATGTACAAGATTTAGGTATGAAAGAGGCTTTACTGTAATGAAGGTGTGCAAGTCCTCCCTCTATTAGAAAAGAGGAGAAACATGTGTTCTCAAGAGAGGATAAACATGTGTACTCAAGATTTACATAACTGAAATTTATAATCGGCTTAAGTTTATTGAAAAAAAAAAAGTGAATTTATCATGTAAATAGAAAGAAAGTGCTTGTAAAAAAATTCCAATGTAGTATTTAGTACCATTTTATACTACATTTAAATAAAATCATGGAAGAATTATTAAGTTTTTATATACCATTTTAACTTTTTTTTTAAATATTTTTTTGGTTATAAAATTCAATATTAAAATAAATTCATACTAGGTTAAAATTACTCCGTAGAAGAGGACTTACAGCCCAACAAAGACTTCAAAACAATTGGTGACTCTTTACAGAACCAAAGTTCGTGGTGGCACAAGTTTACCACAGCAGTAAAAAAGGTTGAGCTTGTGTCATGTTAGTCGAGCAATGATGATCGGAGCTGCGAGGGCGACGTCTACCATTTGGTACAGTACGCTAAAATATAGTGCTCATCTTATTTTAGAAAACTAGTCATCTTGCAAATATGAATTCGCGAACAAATTTGGCCAGCCTTTAAATATCTTATTTTCAGAAGAGCTAAAAAAATCCAACTTATAAAAGCAACTAGGCCATGTTCACATCAACCAGACATTAAAAAATGCAGCAACGAAGCTCAAAGTTGTAAATTAGTGCTGCTAATCGATTACTCATATCTGACACATGATAGCGATTTACAATGATTCAATGCAAGAAATAACAGAACTAATAGAAGCACAAGCGAAAAAGAATACAATCATTCCACTCAAATGTAATAGAAAAAGTGTGCACCACTTTAACACTTAAAAAAGAGTATCAATAGTTTTTCCTCAAACACACATACATATATCGATAATAACAGGAAGATACATCCACCACTTGAAGTGGTTCTTCGCTGAATTTTTTTCTGGTATAAATTTTGCAATCACTTAGTAAAAATTATCTCATAGATGTCATTGACAATGAGGATGGTCCATCAAATTGTACTATCATAGACAATAAAGTAGACTAGAGTATGTAAATGTATATCCTGATCATCATCCTGTCCTTAGAATGATATGCACACCACTGTCGGTGTCCACAATATCACTAATCTCGCCAACTTTCAAAAGATATGTAGCATCTTCAAAAGGCTTTTGCATTTGTCCTCGACCAAATGGACCTGAAAAAAGTTAAAGAAAAAGATGAAGTTAGATATTCTTCACTTTTCATGAATAAATAAAATAGGCAAGCATTCAAAATACAATCAACAACGCAAATAGAACCCTTTTTTCAAATTAGCTAAAAATGCCAAAAAAACAAATTCATGCTTGAACCCTACACACTCGGACATTGGGTTCCTAAAGGACCTACTGCATATAAATCCATATATACAACACAAAAAAGGGCATGCCCATCCTCTTGCCTTTGTTTTGAAATGCTATTGCTTCAACATTGTACTGAATGCAAAAACTATGTACTGAAAAAGGGAGACCAATTAATAGGGGATGGAGAAAAATTTTATAATGACTCTTTTCAATTTAATAAGTTGCAAAACAAAGTGGCTGGGAACTAATAAAGGACCAACAATCAAATCTCTGTATTTCCCTTTTATTGGTAGCTTTTGGAAAGGAAAAAACAAATAAAAACAATGTACATGTCAATATGCATAACAAAATCAATATTTATATCTACTCTGCAGAGCAAACATTATCATTTCAAGAATTTCATGCTTGTTGAACTCTTGGATTATTCTTTCGTAGCCTACTCTCGAGATGCCCTGGCATGTTGATATTCTGCTTGCCCTGACCTTCCTCACAGCATCACTCACAACTTCAGGAAATCCTTTCCAGTGTCTCTCTTGACATGTTTGATCTTTGGTTTAGTGGAAACAATGTTTTAGAAGATGAAACTGGAATTGAAATCAGTTGAGGGTCAGACTGGTCACTGGAATCAGATCCGAATCAGCTAAGAACTCAGTTTATGAACCAGTTTACTAAAAAAATACATAAAACATGAAAAAAAAATCATGTACATCAATGTTAAACTGGTTGAACTGGCTGGTTTGAACATTTCCGTACTGAGTAACTGAACCAGCCTGCTCAGTAGCCAAACCAATCACCAAACTGGTTCTGGTCCATACCCTTTCAGGGTCAAACAATCTGAACCAGTCAGTTCCAGTTCTGGTTTGGCAAGCTTTTGAAACACCAATTGGAATACATACACACACACAATAACTTTAGAATTTCACATCTGCAATCCAAGAAATCTATTATAGCTCCACATCAGTATGGCCTATAGATGGAAGTATTATACAGCTGCAAGTCATCCCAGACACCTGTCCAGTAAAGTACTCTATATAACCCCTCAGTTACTCATTTAAGCATTCATGTTTCATCTCTCATCAGCATTAGCATTTATGGGTTCTTGCCAATATGCCAATTATGACTTTAGACAACAATAAAAAGCTGTAGTTTTTTTTCCCAATACAAGCAAGCAAGAGGTTTAGTATTCATGATGAACAACATTTCTACAGTTGACCATATATGTGTGCAGGATTGATGGTTTAGGCTACCTGTGCAGTGTAGACAGAAAATGATAACCAC
Organism: Pinus albicaulis; assembly: GCA_034641835.2. Taxonomy (NCBI): domain Eukaryota; kingdom Viridiplantae; phylum Streptophyta; class Pinopsida; order Pinales; family Pinaceae; genus Pinus; species Pinus albicaulis. The sequence goes on from CM076570.1 coordinate 1,313,177,255, forward strand.
CAAGCACACCCAAGTTATTTGAATACCTCCTATCCAATGATACTTTTGGAAAATGACCAGATGACTAAAAATGCCATATGCTGGTCTTTAAATTAGATTCACTTCATCTAAAGCAGAGAAGACAGACTTTAACATCATAACTTTCAAGAAAATACATGAACATCGTGACCAGAGGCAGTTGTAGACACTTAGTAATAATATCACCAAAAACATACGAAACAAAACAAAGCATCTCTGAAAAATATGCACCACTAAACAGAAAAATCAAACAAGTATATAATAGAGACTGCATCGGCAGAAGTGTAAGCTGAATGTGCATTGTAAACTACAAATTTTAGAGTACATCCTGGTTAGCCATTGACATGAAATCTGAGTATGTAATCCCTCATATTAAAATGTGAATTTAACAATAGTGTAAAAATTTCATTCCAAACATAACATTTATAACATCAGTTTAGCATTACGCTATTTTCATCAGATATGCACTGTGTTGAATGAATTTTGATAGACTGCAGACCGCTGCATCCATTTAATATTATTGCGTTCAGTCTAAAGAAGCCATCAATAGGAATACACCGTTTAGCTAAAGATAAAACCTATCATACAGAACAACCTCCAGCTATACACCTTATATCTGGCAAAGTTAAATAGCTAGACACCTTAGCGTACTATGTCAACTATTCTTAATGAAAGAGCAGGACAAAGGACGAAGTTGATTGTAACTAGTAGAGTATTTGTAGAGAAAAGAAATGAATGTAAGAAGTATATAACTAAAACTTAGTATTGCTAAAAGTAGCAGAATTCAGCAGAAAAGTGCAAATAAATTGGTCAGATAATTGGTAAGTTTAGGGTCAATAAGATAGACACAGGTGGGAGCAGCAGGGTCAGAGGGCAAGAGCATAGTCATAAGTAGCAAGCGTAAAGGTGGGAGAGAAAGCAGATAAATAGCCATATTATTCAGATACTTTCGTGCAAAAGCCGGAGCCCACCCCACTTCCATTTGTTGGTCTCATCTGCAGGTCATTCTATGGGAGCCATCATATTACTATTATGTAATCTCTATAGATAGAACTACCGAATGGTAAACAGCTGCGATGAATAGTTTCGACTGGTAACAGGGCTGGTGGTAACGCGGTCATTTTCAATGGCCGGTAACGCCCATAGCCAATTATTACGTATGTAATATTTCTACCCATAGAGGAATGATAAGAGATATAAGGACTACTCGTCGGTGACACTAAAGAAAGTCCAAAATGTAAAATAGTTATCAAATATTTTATCTTTTTCGCAAGTTAACCTTGTATTAATACATTTGGATCCTTCGCATTTACGAATTCCCCGTGTATTTGCATATTGAGGACATTCACATACTTGCACATATATATTATGTTGTTTCATAAGTCCTAAAATCATTGCACTAAATTACTAGGAAAAAAGAAAATGCGAGTCGTTTGGCTTTTTCTCCAAACCTTCTTTTAGGTATGACATTTTTCTGTAAAATTCCCCTTTTAATTATCTAAATGATCAATCACAAAGGCCAAAATTCACTGCAAAATCCATTAAAAAACCCATACTTGCAAATACATATTACTAGAACAATTGTTTTGATAGTGTCAGAATAAGTCCTTAAATCATTGCACTAAATTACTTGGAGAAAATAAAATGTGACAGTGGCTTTTTCTCCGACTCTTCTTTATATATAACATTTTTCTGTAAATTTCCCCTTTTAATTATCTAAATGATCCAACGCAAAGGCCAAAATTTACTACAAGATCTATTAAAAGACCAAATTTTTCGTAGTGACAACAAATTCTGCCTAGAAACTTCTTTAGACGAATACTCAAATTTCCAATAATTATTTTCCTGTCCAAGGAAAATGAGGCAGAGGACAATTAATAATTTAATATACAGAAAACAGGGAGTTTAGGAAGAGTTCAATGGGGCAACATCCCGATGAAAAATGACAATTAATAAACTCTGATTTCAATGTATGATCTTGCTAAGAAAAGGAGAAGCTTCAGAAAAGTTCTCTTATGGAAAACCCCCAGCAGAAAATGAATGGTCCTATTACTTTGTCTCTCTGATATGAACAATGAGAATAACAAGTCATTGTCCAGATGAAGCTAAAGAATTTAATTTGATCCTTCTAATCTTTAATGAAAGCTAGCAAATACTTTCATCCTGCATAAAAGTGCACATTTTCTGAAAATTTTCATTTCTATGACGCAGAGGCATATCCCTTCAGGTAGGCTACCTATCTTCTCTTCAGAGCACACACAAGCAGACTAAACGATTTTTCTATTGACCGATCCCCCTCCCATTATGAGTGACTTTATTAGATCCTTTTGAGGCGAGTGGTTTGGAGGCATTTTCTAGAAATGGATCCTTCTGGGGGGAGCGGTTTGGAGACATATTCTGAAATTTCCCATACCTTAAATGCTTTTAAACATCTTTTCCCACGTCTCTAATCTCTTTATATCCCTCACTTCAAAGCAATGAAGATTAAATGCCAAGGAGAGATCGGAAGTAACTGTCCAATAAAGACACAGGTTCAGATCCAATTGGTTGCCCTCATTAAAATATCCAAATACAAAAAAAATCACACATATCCCCTGACAACGGTACAGTTAGTACATGCTCTCTATTCAGGGCACACGGAGGCAGAGTAAATGACTTTAGTGTTGACCACCTTCTACCCTTGTGAGTGGTTTTATGAGATCCTTTTGGGGACTGTAATTTGGGGAGTGTCTTGGATCACCAAGACCATGACGAGCAAGTTGTAAGCAAATACACCACGGTAATTATAAGATCAGAGTATACACCCCAACCGCACTCACCCCTACCATACAAAAACAGAAAAACAATGGTGGGAACGCAGGTGTCCAATAAAAAATGACTTACGTTTAAACCCTAAGTTGTGTGGACAGAAAATCTTTAAAAAAAAGGTAAAAGAAACTAATGTGCAAAAAATGGAAAAAGAAACGAATGTGCGCAGGTCCACTCAAATATCATGAATTAATGTTTCAATCCATGTGTTAGATATTTCATTTTCAATGCCATAGTCGCAGTTTTTTTTCTCGAAGAAGGACCTGATCAAACCGAAACTTTAAAATTACATGAAAGATGTCATGATTCAAACCATCAAACTTCAGAATAGACACCGTCATAAATGAGAAAACCCCAATCATAGAAATTCAAAATGGTAGACAAGCCGCAATAACGATTGGTGGTATTAAAAATTTTAAACAAAAAAACCCAAATTACAAAAAAAAAATGCAGTGGAAAATAACCAGTTAGATTTAGGGCAGAAAATTTAACGGAGTTGGGATTCTTCTATACATACCCAAATCTCCGCCTTTCTTGGCGGATTTACAGTCGGAATATTGAGCCGCGAGGTCCTCAAACTTGGCCCTTCCACTAACAATTTCTTCCCTCAATGCACTGAGTTGGGCAACGGCGGCATCTCTCGTGGTAGCTTTGATCCTTTGGCCCTCTGGGTCTTGCCACGAGGAAGGCCTCCTTGACCCCTCGTGTTTGATAAGCAAGTGAGAAGCTCTAACCTTCTGAGAGCTTGCCATCTTCTTCTCCATTTTTGTCTATGAAAGAGGAATCCCTTCTGTACAGAATTTTATCAAACCCTTTAATAATAATAAGTGAGAAGCTCTGACCTTCTGAGAGCTTTGTTCTCTTTTAACTGTACCTCCTCTTGTACTGGAGATTCCCTCTTCACGCGATCATGAAGTTGTTGAACAAATTTAAGATATTTCGTCTCTAAATAGCATGTGAGATGGATAAATTTTAGCCAGCCCTAGGAGTTGGGGTATTTAACAGCTTTGCAACGTCGGGCCAGAAAGAAAGAACCATTAAATAATTGATGGAATGGAAGAGGCTCTGGCAGACCTTTAGGCAACTAGAGGCAAATTAATGGGGTTGCGAGGGTAAGCACGGGCGAAGTGAAGGGTTGTTTAGGAAATGAATATGCAAATCAAGTGAGTGCTGGGCTTTTCAAAGTGGAGGTCATTATGTAGGGTTTGATTTCTTGGTAATCTGGAATGGTGATACTTCATAGAAAAGTAATTTATTTAAGTGGGGGATTTTGTGTTAGTATTGGGGGTGCAGATTTTAAATTAATGAATTAAAGTTTAATTTATGTGGTATTTTGTGTTAGTATTGGGGTGCAGATTTTAAATTATTGAATTAAAATTTAATTTGTGGGATTTTGTGTTAGTATTGGGGTGCAGATTTTAAATTAATGAATTTAAGTTTAATTTATGTGGGATTTTGTGTTAGTATTGGGGGTGCAGATTTTACTTTAATGAATTAAAGTTTAATTTATGGGGGATTTTGTGGTATTTTGTATTAGTATTGGGGGTGCAGATTTTAAATTATCGAATTAAAATTTAATTTACGTGGGATTTTGTGTTAGTATTGGGAGTGCAGATTTTAAATTAATGAATTTAAGTTTAATTTATGTGGGATTTTGTGTTAGTAATGGGGATGCAGATTTTACTTTAATGAATTAAAGTTTAATTTATGGGAATTTTGTGTTAGTATTGGGCTCGAAGATGTAAATTAGAAAATTTATCATGGTAATGAGCGAGTTTTGTTTTTTCATTAATAAGGCGGTTTGGAGATATTATGAGGGGATAATTAAAATGTAAGGGAAAAATTATGGAAGACTAAAAAAGTTATTGTGGATGGAGAAATGTGATTGTTAAATTAAAAATATATATATATTATATAGTTGTTAAAAGATAATTAAGATAATTAAAAATTAGGTAAGTTTGTATTTGGAGGGTAAAAGGTTTTAAATAGATGATAATAGGGAGAAAAGGAGTGAAGGAAATAAAAAGTTAGATAAAAGTAAGAGAAATCAAAGTTGGAGTAACAAAATTGGAGAGAGGCCACACTTAAAAGAAGAAGAGAAATTAAAAGGATTCAGACCTGGACAAAGGAGTGTTGATGATTAAGGTAATGAATAATAGGTTTTTAAGATTAAGGAGTGTTGATGGTTAAGGTAATGCATAATAGGTTTTTAAGACTGATTTAATTTATAGTTATTTTTTTAATTGAAATTATCAATATGTTTTTTTGATTTCGAGAGTTTCAATAGTGATATGTGAGGAATAAAAAGGGTTTGATGTAAAGATTTTGGTTTGGTTAAAGCATATAAAGTGTTTTGATTTGAAAAAGTGATTTGTAATGGATAATATGGAGATGCAATTATGGGAGGTGTTAATAATATGTTTTGAAAGACACTGTAATGCCTATTTTATGAGAACATGAGACGGAAAATAATTAATTTTGATTTAATGTCATTTTAAAGATGATGGTGAGTAATTAAATTAAAAAGGGGATTATATGTGACTTTTGATTTAATTAAGAAATAAATCTTATAAAAAGTCATTTTATTATTAAAGGTGGCTCATGATGTTTTAGCGACATATGGTATTTCACCATGGTATTTGGAGGAGAAAAGATATAAAAAGGAAGATGAAAATTCATTCGGGGCATGAATGAGCATTGGTATTTCGTCAGTAGTCCTGAGTGATATTGTGGCTTAAGGTGGGAGGGAGAAACTCTCATTGTATTCCCTAGTTTTGGTGTTGAAATGCACACCCTAACTGTCGGTGGTTAGTTTCGATGTGGAAGACACACCCTAGCCAATTATTGTGTTGCAGATCATTAGTTGTGCTCCAGAGGATCAAATTAATATATCTCAAAAGTGTCAAGTTGGTGGACTGAGTCATTGGAGATCATATTGCAAAAGTCTGACAACTAGAAACCCAATATATCTTCCATGTTTATGATGTAATATTTTTATAGCAATTATTATTAAATAAAATAAAATTGGGTTACTTGCATATTATCTGCATTTTTTGTGGATGTGTGTTGCATTTTATCAGTATTTCCGGCAAAAAATTATGTTGTAATAGTTTATACGATTTTAGAACAATAATAAAAAGGAATAGTATAGACTGACTATAAATGATCTGTTGGTTTGACAAATGTATGATTTGCCACAGGAGCAAGGAATTTGGTATGCTCTTGGGCCAAGCATAGGGTCTGACTTATCCTTAGTTGATTTGAATAAATGTTTGAGATTTTTATAGGGTTTGAATAGTGTTTTGATATTCTTTGTGGCCAAAATTTTAGATATGATCAGTAGTGCCATGGATATCGGGTAGAGAGATGAGAGTCGGGGGTTGAGAGGAGGGAGGATTTTGGGATTTAGAAAGGTATGTCGGTCGAAAAGCATTGTTAATTGTGATGTAGAGTAATTCTTGGAAATTAGGGCTTGGGTTAAGTGGGCTTTTTCTCTTTTCAAGAATTGGGGAGCTGAGATATGAATGGCTCGAGTAATGACCATTTTTAACAATGGAGTTTTGTGTTGGGTGATGATGGGACTATGCATCTAGGTATTATTCAGTATGGGTTTTCTTTCTATAGACTAGGTGGGTAAGGGAGTTGTAAGGATAATGGGAGATGAGAAATCAAGGAAGGGAAGAGAATTATCCTTTTTTATTTCAATGGTAAATTGAATATGGGGAGAGATTTTGTTAAGGTGTTAAAAAATGTGATAAACGATGAATGCCCATGAAGCCACACCACAAATGTATCATCAACAAAATGATATAATTTATTTAATTAAGTTAAAATAATGCTATTTTAAGAAATAAACAATATAAAGAAGTTAATTAATATTATTATTATTATTATTATTATTTGAAAAAAAATATAAAGAAATTAATTAATTAGAAAAAATAAAGTAATAATTTTTGTATATATAGTTTTGTTAGCATGATTGGATTTCAAGGGTTTTGTTTTAGAAGGTGGTTAAGGTTCCAAACGTGTTATAATTAGGAGGAAACACCAAAAAATCTAGCCATGTGTAAGGGTTGAAGTGGCCCAAGTTGTGTGTGATCCTCAAGTGATTTTGATGGCTTAAATACCCTTAAGTTGTGGTTTCTTAAACCGCAAACTACTCTCACAAATTACAAACACACTATCAAACCAAAAAAATATTTAAAAAAACTATATTAACATTATCTATATAAATAATCAACATTTATAATAATAAACAAAGTCTTAATCCTTAATTCCATTAACATTTCCACTTAAAGTTTGTTACACCACACAAAAACAAATTAAAACATTCCGAAGATACCATTTTTTGAAGGGAAGTGATGTGGATAGTCTTACCTTTCTAAAAAATCTTGTTGTTCCTTAAAAATATATATATATATAATCTCACGGTGGGACAACTTTGGTCTCTTGTGATAAGGCTCAAGGAGTAGGCTCCCCATCCTCATGGAGTCTCAACTCTCGTAAAGTCGTAAATTCTTGGTATATCTATCTTGCACATTGTTGGGTATACTCTTGGTATTATAGTGGCAGCCACAAGGTTTGATCTTAGGCCTCACCTAGATTACTCCAACCATGGTGATATATATATATATATATATATATATATATAGAGAGAGAGAGAGAGAGAGAGAGTTTATATGTAAAATACATTTTAATTGTTTTATATTTTGGATTTTTAAAATAAATTTAATGATATAATTCTTGGTGAGATTGTAATTTTTCATTATTCAAAGTATCTTTTTGAATGCATAAATGGATTCAATGCCTTGCAAAACCTTTGAGACACTTGGACTGTACAAACTACATAGCTCAAACTTATTATTCAAACAAATCCCCACCAAATTTTCAAGCAAAAATGACTAGAAGATATGCCCATAAAATAATTAAAATGTAAAACAACTAGATTGTGCTTACACACACACACACACACATAGTTACCAAAAGGCTTATAGTTTATACTCAATTAAATGGATAATTTCACATGCGTAAACAATTTTCATATAGATATATTAATGAATTGTGAATAAGGGACATATAGCTCACTCTCTTTACCAACATAGATCGCATGAGGAAGTTTCTTCTGAGCCCAATTCTTCATTTAGTATAAAGAGATATGCCTTTAGAAAGGCTACTAGGCCTATGCCATTTTCCTTATATAGGGATATCTATTCTTCTCTATTATTTTTATGGCTATAAGGTCTGACATTCCAATTAATGGTCTATTGTTGCCCAATGTAGCTTGCACACAATAGTTAATTGTTAAGGAAATACTAAAATGTACCCCTACTTTTCAATATTCCAATGGGGTCTTCTGTGTTCAATCTATTTTGAAGTGCAACTTCTCTTCTTGTCCCTCCTCTTGAGATATGGAAGGATGGTTCTACTTGGTGGGATTGTAATGCTAAGGTAATTGCTCCACAAAGATGTTTGTCTCTAGGGTCTCTTAAGTGTAAGAAAGTTAATGGAAAATTAATGTGCCCTAGTTTTCAACTACGTGAGTGCAACATAGAACCCACCCACATCAAAAAATGCAATGAATTCCTTCAACAACTCACTAATACACTTTTCAACTTGCTCAAATCATCATTCAATGGTAAGAACCATGACAATATGAAAATCAAGAAATTAATCCTCCTCTTTAGCAAGTATATGGTACAAAATTACAATTACCAATGTGTTCTGAATTCCAACCTTTTATTTGTAGTTAATGCTCACTCTTTGATCTCGACCACTACTAGATTAGCATTATCAAGAGAGATAAAGAATAATCACCTACCAAAGTCATATATGCATTCTAGAAGTATACCCTTGGTTTGTTGTTGGCAATATGTTGAGTAAGAGAACTCATGCCCACCATTCTAGCCAAGTCATGCTTCCTGAAGTTAAATAGATCACAATATTTTAATTGAAGGGTGATACCATAATTGGTAGGAGGATAATTTATTGGCTTAACTAGGGGTGAATTTAGGTGTCAAAGGGGAATCACAACCTTTGATTAGAGGCAACTTGCAACATTTTACTTGAAGGAAATCACACCAATCTAAATGATGGTAGATCACATTAGTTGGGATAAAGTGATCCATGTGGATATTGGTGGCCACTCGGCTATTCCACTCGGGGCCCCACCATTGTTTCTTTCAGTTTTTCAATTTCCTTAATTGTAGCACAGTTTACTATTTTTAGCAGTTTTTTCGGGTCCTAAACTTCCGGAGCCATTTTGAGGCCCTAAATGATGTTTTTTGGGAAAACTAGGAGCAATATGGGTTTTTAGTTAATGCTTCTCACATAAAAAGTTTTAGTCCTTGGATATATATTTCTGACAAGGTATTGTGCGTGTCAAACGAAGATTGTATGCCAAAGTTACAATTTACCCAAACAGGGCCCATAGTTTTGGCACCTCATCTCCTAGGGTTAGAGTTTTGGATGTTTAGGGTTTTACATTATTTCTCAATAATAAATAGGCCTTCGAGCCTCATTGGAACACAATTCAGAGGCCTGTAGCCACTACATCTCTTCTCAGAGATAAGCTACCAGCGCCCTAGCTAGTTTATTTCCATTCTGTCTGTAAGCATATTTCAGTTATGTGATATTAATGAAATGAAGTCTTATTTTTGTTGCGTCTCTGTGTTTATGCATATTGTCGTATTTTATTGTGTTCTTGCATAAGTCTAGATTAGTGGTATCAAAGCGTTCTTCTCTTTCTCAATCCTTCTTTTCATGTCCCCAACGAGGTCGGGGTATAAGGAGTTAGGGCTCAATCTGGTTGAACCTTTGCAAGATCAGCCTCACAAACCTCAACGGTCACCCATGGGGGACAAAAATAAAGATGAGGGAGCAGGATATCCTATCAAAATATTGCTCGAGGAGGCCCTTGAGAAACAAAGGAACACGATGATGAATAACTTTGCCCATATCCTTCAACGAGTTCCCACCGACGGTGAATATGCATCCAACAGCCACACTAGAGGCGCAACTCCTTTTAAGGTACAAGTAAACTTTGACATTCCCATATTTGAGGTCCAAATAGATGTAGATGTTGTAGATAGATGGTTGAATCTATTAGAAGGGTATTTATTGGTTCATGACTTTTCCAACCGGGAAAATATTACTTTTTCACTCCTCAAAGCCGCCCCCCATGTCAAGGACTGGTGGGAAACCTGTTCTGAGGAAAAGGATGGGAGGGAACCCTCTCTGTTTTCGGCCGCATCCACTTGGAATTATTTCTGAGATGTCATCAACGAACAATATTATCCTGTGGGGAGCTATGAGGACAAGTTCATACAATGGACTACGTTGTGGCAACAAAGGGATAAAGATGTGCATGAACTGACGAATTTGTTCCATACCCTGCACACAAAATTGGGTATCAAAGATTCGTAGAAAATTTTGGTGCTGAAGTACTGCAGTTGTTTGCACCGATACATTTAGGAGGAAATGGAGTTCCTCGACATCTCCTCGCTTGGCGTAGCATATCGGTATGTTGCCAAGATTGAGTTGAAGTTCAAATAGAATAAGAGAGACTTTGGATCGGCGAATTAGAAGCAAGGGAAAGGAGCCCCCAAACTACAGAACAAAGGACAAAGCCAAGCCGTGGTGGCCCAGGATAACCCACCAAAGCCGCAAGAAAAGAACAACACTGTGAAGCCAAAGAAGGATGTTGAGATTGCAACAAGATGATGAGCTTAGTGAAAAGAGTCGCCTTCACTAAGGGGGCCCGCGGGCTATTTTTGGCGCAAGTCTATTTTTAGACTATGTCTATTTTTAGACATGTTGATCATATTCTATGATTTGCAGGATGCTATTTGTGGATGGTTGGTCAAGTTGGAAAAATAGATGGACTTCTATTTTTAGACATACTGGGCGGAATCTATTTTTAGATTGCCAGTCTAAAAATAGATATGTTGAAAATTATTAGCTCTTAATAATATTTGGACTATAAACATTATCTTATTCTCTTGGAGCACTTTAGTTAAGTGCATAGATGTGGCACAGGAGCTGACAGAAGGAATTACACTATTCCTGAGGGTTAAGTGGAGCTATTGCATGGAGACTTCATAGGACAACTCATGTGACGTAGTTTGGTGGAGTTACGAGGTAGTTAAAGGAGTCAGTGTTCAGCTTAACCCGCTAGACACAGCTTGAGCTAGTTGTATCTAGTCTAACCGATTGATACACTAGTGAGTGGTGTGAATTAATTAATTATTAATTAATTCACTAAGTATTAATCTCATTAATCAACCGAAGAATACATCGCTTAACTATAGTGGATGGACAATTTTAAAGTGGGAGACTGGAGAGGTAGGTGAAAGAGTAGTCGACTATCACTGTGACTATAGTGTTGGTATGAGTTTGCACCACACATTGATGGAGATGCCAATGAGGATTGCGTGAGCAAGGCTAGACCAATTCTGAGTTCATTCGTAGCCAATATTCAACAGTGGATTATGCAGAGAGGGCAAAGAAGCAGGTGGCAAAGATCGGTACATGGATTTGCTGCATCTGGCCCGATTAATGTGTAGCGATTATTGTACTAAGAGCTTGATATGATCAGCTTTGTATGAGGATTGTTACATGATATCTATGACATATATTATATGGGGCGTATAGTTGGGGTTTTTAGCTTCGTGCTTTCCCTGAACTCCTTCGTTAAAACACTGTGTTCATATGTGTGAATTTTTATGGTTTCAATGTGTGCATGCAATTGATTTAATTTCCGTAAGTAATGATCAATAGTAGAAGATATTATGTATTATGCATGAAGTCAAATAGTGTGTGATCAGGAGAATCTTGGATGTATAACGCATTAGTTATATAATTTGTACATGGTATCAGAGCGATATTGATCATTGGAGCAATTGCAAAGCATTGAAGCGGTTGAGTTTTGTGCTGGCAGAATTCGAATTTGCAGTAGTATTTTCTTGGTGTCGAAGTTGAGATGTCTTTCAACGGATTGCGATTGGAGTATGCCCTTGAGGGCAGCTCAAATTATATTGCATGGAAGGACAGGATGGAGGCGGTGCGAGAGGATAATGGGTTGAAGTAGTTCATAGATGCAGAAATTCCAAAACCTGCTTCTAGCGATGCTGCCGCACTTGACGCATGGCAAAAGAAGACAACAAAATGTCGAAGGATTATGTTGGAAGGTGTGAAGGATCACATAGTGTCTAGCCTTCATGGTAAAGCTTCTCCATTCTTGATGTGAAAAGCTTTGACAAACTTGTTCCAAAGCAAGAGCGACCAGAGGAAGTTGGCGCTCAAGGATAAACTCAGGAAGATAAAAATGGAGAAAGGCGACAGTATACCCAAGTACCTCACGAAGTTTTTCTAGTGTAGGGATGAGCTAGGAAGTGTGGGGGTTACTGTAGATGAAGAGGACTTTGTGAGCTTGGCTCTCCTTGGGCTTCCGAAGAGTTGGCATTCCTATGAGGACTTTGTCAATGGTCGGGAGAAACTGCTGGGATGGGAGCGACTTTGGTCGAATCTTGTGCAGGAGGAGATAAGGCGAAGTACCAGGGATGGATCTTCATTGAAGAATGAAGATGAAGAAAATTGCGCTTTGGCTTCCAAAGCAAGGAAGGGGAAAAGCAAGAAGAATACTTCTCATTCCGGTGCGAAAGGCAAGAAGCAGGACATGTCCAAGGTGAAGTGCTTTCACTGTCACCAACACAGACATTACGCCACTAATTGTCCACAGAAGAAGAAAAATAAGCAGGTTGCTGGATCTATAGCTGGAGAGGCCTTAGCCTCGCAGTTTGAGCTGGATTTTTTGTTGATCCATGCTTGGTCTCAAGTATGATGGGTTCAATGTGGTTTCTTGACAGTGGTGCATCTTTCCATATGACCGGAGACAAAGATTTGTTTATTGATCTAGATGAGAAGGATCTTGGAGTGCACATTGAGATGGGCGATGTTGGTAGATACAGTGCGACTAGTATCGAGACCATTTCCTTTGAGGGGGAGTCTGGAAAACCTTTCATCTTGAAGGATGTCATGCACACTCAGATTGAATCTTGTCTCAGGATGATGTTACCCTAGCGCTCGCGTCGCGCGCATAACCGGTAAACCCTGTGAGGATAGGGCCCGAGCAAGAACCTTATCAATTGCGTAGATGACTGCGTAGCAATGGCAGGCAAGGTAGAAGGAGTGGTGAGCCGGGATGAGGGTGAGCTATGGCACAGGAGATTGGGCCATCTTCACCATGGTGCTTTGAAAATTTTGCAGCAGATTTCTACCGGGCTTCCCAAAGGTACACTTGCGCAATCAGATCAGTGCAAGGGATGTACTTTGGGAAAATTTGTGAAAGCCACCTTTCACGAGAAGGATAGTCGCGCCATGACGATCCTTGAGAGAATTCACACAGACGTGTGTGGACCTTTCTCAGTAGCTTCGACAGCAAAGCACATGTACTATGTGATATTTGTCGATGATTTTTCTCGGAAGTGCTGGATCTTCTTCATGCAGAAGAAGAGCGAGACATACTCAAAGTTCTGTGAGTTCAAGGCACTGGTGGAGAAAGAATCGGGGAAGCAGGTGAAGGCTCTTAGGAGCGACAATTGTGGTGAATTCATCTCCTGAAAATCTTAAAGACTTTGCAGCCGTTGTATGAATTCAAGAGAGCTCATAGCGCCTTACAACCCAATAAGCAGGAATGGGGTTGCCGAGTGAAAGAACTTTAATGATCGTGGGTGTCGCACGGCAATGTTGCACATCGGGGCCTTCCCATACACTCGTGGCCGTAGGTTTGCAATACTCAGCTTTATGTAAATTTCCACCGTCCTCGCGAGTACTTGGCATGAGTACACCCGAAGAGGCGTTCGTAAGAAGCCTGATATTTATCATTTGAAGGTTTTTGGCTCACCCGTTTACATTCGTGTGACGAAGGATGCCAGGAAGAAGATGGAGCTGACCGCAGAGGTTGGGATATTTTTGGGGTACATAGAAACACCCCACAATTATCGTGCATATTTTCCAGACAGTCGGATGACTGTCATGCGACAGGATATCAAATTTCATGAGGATAAAGCCATGAAGTTGTTGCTTGAGAGGGAGTTACACTTGCATGCAGAGGAGGAGCTACTTGTTCCTAAAGATGAGCCTCAAGATGTGGATCAGCCACAAGAGGAGGTCTGCGGAGTGGAAGAAACCACTCATGCAAGCACAACTACTCGAGGGCTAAGCGCACTATGTGCTGAGCGACTCGAATCTGATGCAAAGAAGCTTGTAGGAGCCACCTACATCACAAAGGCATTGCTCAGTAGACAAACACTCCTAATCGATATATATATGGCTCCGATGAGCAAGTGTATTTTGATGTAAAGCCATCCTCTTTCGAGGAAGCTGTGGAGGACCCCGCATGGGTAGATGCCATGGTGGAAGAGTATGATTCGATTGTCAGAAACAGTGCATGGAAGATTGTCCCAAGGCCGAAGGGGAAATCAGTGGTGGGTTCGAGATGGATCTACAAAGTGAAGCAGGCGGCTGACGGGAGTGTGGAGAAGCACAAGGCAAGATTTCTTGCCCGAGGCTTCTCACAGATTGAGGGGATTGATTATGAGGAGACCTTTGCACCTGTCGCAAGGTATTCTTCCATACGGACGATCCTAGCTCTCTCAGCACAGATGGGATGGCACATTCATCAGATGGATGTGAAGACTGCGTTCCTCAACGGAGTCATTGAGGAGGAGGTGTACATAGAGCAACCCGAAGGTTTCGAGATCTTTAGTAGCGAGTCGCATGTGTGCAGGCTCAAAAGAGTGTTGTATGGGTTGAAACAAGCACCTCGTGCTTGGTACACACAGATAGACAGTTATTTCACCGGTCTTGGATTCACCAAGAGTGAGGCAGATGTTGAGTCCCGAATTTGCATCTTTTCCATACACTTTTCCATACCTTTTTCACTCACCTAAACCTCCCAAATTGTCAATATCATGTGCAAAAGGGTATCTAACATGGTTTTTAATTATATTTTTGTGTTTTCTATTTGATCTAGATTTTGTTCATTCAGCTACGGAATCTTGCCACTTTCCGCAGCTGCTGCAACTTTCCGCAGCTATTTTGTGAAACTCTATGCTACAGGTGTCTACAAGGGAAACGAGCCACATGGGCAGGCTAGGAATGACGTGGACATGGTTCGTGTCCTATTGGTTCAAGCAAACTCGTCCAAAGAATCCGCGGTCAAAGGCGTCCACATGGAAGTCAACTATGGAGTTTCATGTCGGCCGGACTCTGTTTCGTGGCACATAAACATCCATACGGCCGTTTCTAAGCTTGCGGAGGTTAAATCGACATCTGTGCAGAGCTCTGGAGTCGAATTCAAGCATCCACCTTCCGTAGATCCACTTTCCAACACGGCCATATTCCTATATCCGTGGACGTAGTGGTCTACGTGCTCTCTGCCATCATGAACTTTAGGAGACAGTTACAGTTTATTGTTATATATAGAGTGTTTGCATACGCACATAAAGTTAGTTGTTAGTTGATGGTTGATGTTAGTGAATGTACTCTGTTATCTTTTAGTCTGTTCTGTAGTGATTACGCTGCACTTGTGCCGTAACACTACCATTCTGTAATGAACTGCTTTTTAATATGAGAAGACTTTGTTTTTCAACTTAATTCGTGTTTGAGGATCGTTACCAAGGCTGTGTAGAGGGCCCCTGCTCAGCTAAGGTTTTGTG
Source organism: Pinus albicaulis (assembly GCA_034641835.2). Taxonomy (NCBI): domain Eukaryota; kingdom Viridiplantae; phylum Streptophyta; class Pinopsida; order Pinales; family Pinaceae; genus Pinus; species Pinus albicaulis. The sequence goes on from CM076570.1 coordinate 1,313,192,797, forward strand.
TATTAGTGTATAATTTTGCTTTCATTCCATTGTGATATAATCCATTCATATGTTCATATATTGCATTTGTTTCATTTCTGTTTATACATTTCCATAATTTCCATTTCATTTCTGTCTTTCATGTTTTATGATTGTTAATCACTGATCAGTTTTCTTGATTGCAGGTTTTAGATAGACAGCCCGGGCATTTTTATAGCATTTTGACTAATGACATGAAACTAACATTGTTCTGTTGCTAGTTTGCTTTTCATAGCTTTTGTTTAACTTCAGTCTTGCTTTGTACATTTCAGTTTTGCTTATCTGATTCATTAGTTAAATTTAGATATATTAAGCTGCTCATAGCATCTTCAGTTGCCTCCGAAAGCCACAGCTGGACTGATGGTGAGGGACTGCATTATGAAATGTGTAGTTTAGTATTAGTTTCTTTTATGCAAATTTAGATATATTAAGCTGCTCATAGCATCTTCAGTTGCCTCCGAAAGCCACAGCTGGACTGATGGTGAGGGATTGCATTATGAAATGTGTAGTTTAGTATTAGTTTCTTTTCTACAAATTTAGATATATTAAATCATGCATGACATCTTCAGTTGCCTCCGAAAGCCACAGATGGACTGATGGTGAGGGATTGAATCATGAGTGTATGGCTTAGTATTAGTTTACTTTCTGCAAATTAAATATCAGTTACTCAAGTTATTTATGATTACTTCCGAAAATCATAGCTGGACTAATGATGAAGGGTCAGAAGATAAATTGATGTAATCTGATTTAGATTTATTTTGTTGCAATTTTGAATTTCCTTAAACATAGTTTCTTTTGTGTTTAGTTGGCAGCAAGAATAGTTTGGTTTTCATGTTCACTAGTTTACTGTTTTGATTTATTAGATTAGCAGCACCTTTTCATTTTCAGCAGCACTTTTACTTTCTTTCAAGTCTTGTCATTGTAAATTTCAAATTGCTTTTTTAAAGTTACAAGTTGGTAAATCATTATAGGGGATATCACTTCCTTGAACAGATATAACCAAACTTGTTTTCATTTTAGAATTTCCATTTCACCTTAGAAAAACCAAAAACGACAAAAAGTTAAGAAATAGGTTATCTTGCACATATAGTGCGCCGCACTTCATCAGCTTACGATTCCCGGATTGACAAATTAAATGCTGCAATTTAGGACACACTAAATTGACCAAACATTTTGGCGCCGTTGCCGGGGAAGTGTAACTAGGTAGCCAATTTCTTAAAAAAAAAACATAAAATCATAAAAGAAGGGAAAACTTGATAACATCTTGAAGTATGCTCTCCTCTTGCACCTAGTGTGATCTGGAGGATCAGAAAAGAGATTTATTGGTTCAGTAATTTCTTAAGTATGCTCTCTTCTTGCACCTAGTGTGACCTGGAAGATCAGAAAGAGAATTATTAGCCCAACTTTTAAAAATAAAAAATGACATGCATAGAGCAAGAGATTCTAGGGGAAGGTTTATAGCTAAAGCCAAGAGTTCGATTTTCACAACTCCATCTTCTTCAAGGCATAGACCAAATTCACCACCATCTACCCCTAGCCTTAAGATTTTTGGAAGTCAAAGAACAGCTGAATTAGAGGATTCTCCTATACCACCTACTAAAACCCACTTAGAAAACAAAGAGACTTTCTCTCATCCTTCTTTGGTAGAAGAACTAGAGGACTATAAGGACTCTAAAGAAACTATCATGGCAGAGGAAGTAATAAATAGAGGTGGAGATAGAAGAGGAGGAGATAATGGAGATAACAATGGTGAAGGAAATAATGGTAGAAATAGGGATTTGTTGGGATTCCCTATAGTTGATGAGGAAACTCATGCAACAATGAAAAATATTTCACCATATGTTCTCCCTAACTTTAATGGATTACGAAGTGAGGATCCTGAAACATTTCTGTTTGAGTTTGAAGTAGTGTGCCGAACTTATGACTATATGGAAGATTCTCAAAAACTCAAACTGTTTCCTTCAACATTGAAGGGATCTGCTTTGAAATGGTTCATGGGATTAGCCACTCAATCTATCAGGACTTGGAATGATATGAAACAAACATTTTTGGATAGATACTTGGACTATTGTATGCCCACCAATCACAAAGATGAGGTATTCAAAATGATGCAAAAAGAAGATGAAAATTTGGAAGACTTAATTGAAAGATTTCAATACAACTTGAAAAGAGAAAAAATGAGCAACTTAGATAATGAAACCTTGAAAGCCCTCCTATTAAAAGCCATTAGAGATGAATGGATAGACATTTTAAACATGATGGGAAAAGGAGACATTTCTCAACTTCCATTTCATGATATAACAGAACTATGTATCCATCTCTCAAGGGGAAAATCTAAAACTGGAAAAGGGCCTAGGGGTTCTTCTCTTATTAGGGCTAACAAATCTGCAACTGGATCAGTAAGTAGGGCAGAGATTGGTAATATGCTTGATGAGTTTAAAACTGATATCTTAGGGGGTCTTAGTGAACAACTAGACACCCTTAAAATCCAAACCAAGCAGAAAGCAGAAACAGATGCTTTAGCCATCTTTTGTCCGAAATGTAGAAAGAAACATGCTTTAAGGGAATGTCCCTTGGATGCAAAAGTTGTAAAAACATGTATGATTTGCTCAGAAAATCATGAGATCAAGGATTGTCCTTCAATCCCTGGACTCAAAGCTGTTTTTCAAGAAGATCCAAATTCAATAGAATCTCTCTGTTTTGTCGCAAGGAGACCTTGGCAGGGACAACAATCTCAAGGGTTTAACAACCCTATGAATCTTCAAACCCAACCAAATTGGAATCCTTGGCAACAACCTTGGCCCCAACATCAAAATTCATATCAGCCATGGGTACAAGGGATGCAAAATCCTTATGGGAGATTTGCTCAATTTTATCAATATCCTCCATCTTTTCAAAATCAACAAGCTCCACAATTTCCAAGCCAAAATCCACAACTCTCATTGCCATTTCCACAACAACAACCTTCTCAACAAAATACAAATCCTCAACTCATGCTCCCATACCAACAGAAGACAAATCAACTTCCAGCTCAGCCATTGCCAAATCCTAACAATAAGAATCCTCAAACTACTTATATGGTAGAAGGACAACAATTTCCTACCTATATGATCGTTCCTCTCAACGATGTACAACTCAGATCTGGTAGAGTTTTAGAAAAACCTTCTATAGACATTCAAGAGCAAGATACCTCTGAGGAGGACTCTCTTCAAGTCAATAAGGGTTCCGAGGAAGAATCTCTTCAAAATTCAAAAATTCAAAAAGAAAAAGAAAAGCTAACATCCACAACTCCTATAGTTGAGCAACCTGTATCTTCATCTACACCTCCTTTCCCGTAAAGACTACAAATTGATAAGGGGGTGGAAAAACAAATCTTGTTGCCTAACTATGACTTTCTAGATGAATTGAAGAATGTTTGTATCAAGATTCCATTGCTACAAGCCATTCAAGAAATTCCTATTCTAGCAAAAACCATAAAGGAGTTGAGTTTCAAAAGACCAGGAAGGAAACTAAAAGACACAAGAAGAATCCACCTGGTAGGAAAGATTGCAGACATTATGATGGAAAAAATTACTATGCAGAAGTATGTAGATCCAGGAAGTCCAATTGTCAAGACACATATAAATGGGATAGAAATTCCAAACACATTGATTGACTTAGGGGCTGCTATCAACATTATGAGTAGATAGACTATGGAACAGCTAAAACTTCCTAACCTTCTTTTTACACCTACTTTATTGCAACTTGCAGATCGATCGGTTATTAAACCAGATGGTGTATTAGAAGATATTTCAGTCCCCTTAGATTCTTGGGAATATCCAGTAGACTTTATGATTTTGACTCCCAAAAGTAATCTAGGAGGACATCCAATTATCTTAGGAAGACCTTGGCTGGCCACAGCTGATGCTTTTATTAGTTGTAGATCTGGAGACATGTACATTTCTAATGGTAATTCGACAAAGAAATTCAATTTGTATCCTCCCGCAAGAGCAATTACAGAAACAGGAGACAATGAATGGGTCGATGATGAGAACACTATACAACCTGTCTTTACCATTTCTGAAATTAGTGAGGATAGTCAAATTCTGAACACATTAGAAAATTTTGAGATAACTTCAGAATATGACCCCACACAATTTCAGTTGGAATATGACATAGAATATTTATCATCAAGACAAATGTCTCTTTACTCTATGGAAGAGTTTGGTAGTTCTACCATTGAGATTTTTCCAGGAAAAACATTGAATATCAACAAACATTTGGAAAAGTCACAACAAGAAGAACTAACCAAAATCTTGCAAAAACATTCTACCGCATTTGCATGGGAGTATACTGACATGAAAGGTATTGATCCTAAGACTTGCATCCATCATATCTATATTGAGGAAAACAGTAGACCAATCAAACAACCTCAAAGAAGGATGAATCCAAATCTTAGGGAGATAGTGAAAGAAGAGCTCCAAAAACTTCTCCATGTAAACTTCATTTATCCAATTTCAGATAGCCGATGGGTTTCTCCTTTGGTTATAGTACCTAAAAAGAATGGTAAATGGAGGGTATGCATTGATTACAGGGAATTGAACAAAGCAACTTTGAAGGATCACTTTCTTTTGCCTTTTATTGATCAGGTATTAGATACATTAGCAGGTAAAAAGTACTTTTCATTTTTGGATGGTTTTAGTGGCTATAATCAAATTCAGGTAGCACCTGAAGATCAAGATAAGACCACATTTACTCGTCCATGGGGAACTTTTGCCTACCGAGTTCTTCCTTTTGGGTTATGTAATGCACTTGCAACATTCCAAAGAGCAGTACTAGGAATTTTTTCTGATCTAATCCATGATTGTGTAGAGGTTTATATGGATGATTTTACAGTTTATGGTAATTCATTTGAAGAGGCATTAGAAAATTTGGAAAAGGTTCTCATAAGATGTAAAGAAACAAACCTTTCATTAAGCCATGAAAAATGCTTTATGATGTTTACTGAAGGGATTGTTTTAGGACATCATATTTCAGGAGATGGGATTAAGGTTGATAGATCAAAAGTTGAAGTCATTTCCAAGTTGCCTATTCTAAATTGTCAAAGAGATGTTAGAAGTTTTCTAGGATTTACTGGTTACTATAGAAGATTTATAGAAAAATTCACTAAAATAGTATCTCCACTCTTCAAATTTCTTACAAAAGACTGTGAATTTAAATGGGATCCTGATTGTCAATCAGCTTTTGAAACTTTGAAAACAAGAATATCTGAAGCACCTATCTTAAGAGGACCAAATTGGAAACTTCCTTTTCATATTTCTACAGATGCTTCAGATACAGCTCTTGGAGCCGTGTTGGGTCAAAAAGATTTAATTCCTTATGCCATTTATTACACCAGTAAAAATTTGACTCCCACAGAGTTGAACTATACTGTGACTGAAAAAGAGTTTTTAGCTGTTGTTCATGCAATTAATAAGTTTAGACATTACATAACAGGCTATGAAACTTTTATTCATACCGACCATTCTGCAATTAGATATTTAATGAACAAACCTGTTACTAATGGCAGAGTGACAAGATGGCTTTTACTTTTGCAAGAATTCAATATTACTGTGTTGGATAGACCAGGAAAATAGAATACAGTAGCTGATTTCTTGTCTAGGATTCAAAATACTAAAGAATATTCTCCTGTAGAAGATAAATTTCCCGATGAATACTTGTTTGCAGTAACTATTAAGACCCCTTGGTATGCAGATATTGCTAACTATTTGGTTACAGGGAAACTACCTTCACATTTATTTCCAAGAGAAAAACGAAAGATTATTCAAGAGAGTTCAAAATATTCATGGATTTCTAACGAATTGTTTAAAACAGGGCCAGATCTTGTGATCAGAAGATGTGTCAGGGAAGATGAAATGCCTGATATTCTTAAGGCATGTCATGATGAACCATGCGGCGAACACTTTGCGGACAAAAGGACGGCCTATAAAATCCTTTCCTTGGGATATTATTGGCCTTCCCTCTTCAAAGATGCAAAACAATATGTCAAAAGGTGTGATAGCCGCCAAAGAGTAGGGAAACCTACCCTTTCAAATGAAATGCCATTGCAAACACAGGTACTCATTGAACCCTTTGAAAAATGGGCTTTAGATTTCATTGGACCTATTAATCCACCATCTAAGCAAAAGAAGTATATATTGGTTTGTACCGATTATGTTACTAAATGGGTAGAAGCTAAAGCATTAGTATCTGCTACTGAAAATTCAGCTGTTCATTTTCTTTATGAGGATATTTTTACTCGCTTTGGTGTTCCAAGAGAAATTGTAACAGATCAGGGGAGCCAATTCACATCAAATTTGGTGGAGAAGTTGATGGAAGAATACAAAATCAAGCACAAAAGATCTACTCCCTACCATCCACAAGCAAATGGTCAAGTGGAGTCCACAAACAAAGTTCTTGAAAGTATCATCACCAAAACTGTTCATCTACATAGAAGAGATTGGGCAGAAAGGCTTCCAGAAGCCTTGTGGGCCTACAGAACTACATGGAGGAATACAACATGACATTCTCCCTATGAACTTGTTTATGGGAAAGAAGTCTTGCTCCCCATTGAGTTCCAAATCAAGACCTTCAAGATAGCAGTTCAGTTGGGGATGGACTTATCAGAAGCTCAAAAGCATAGAATGGAGCAGTTGAATGAGCTAGATGAGATCAGATAAGAAGAAATTCTAAGAACTGATCTAGTTCAATATCAAAGAACTAAATGGCATGACAAATATATCAAAGAGAAGAAGTTTCAAGAAGGAGATTGGGCATTGCTATTTGACTCCAAGTTTAAAGATTTTCAAGGGAAATTTCAGACTCATTGGCTTGGGCCATATGAGATTGACAAAATCTTTAGCAATGGAGCCGTAAGAATCAAGACCATTGATGAGTTTCAAACTCCTCTTATTGTGAATGGCCATAGATTGAAAGTTTATCATAAGCCACTCTCAAAAGAGGATTTTGTCAAGATGTTTCAAGAAAGTTCTGCAATCAGGCTGGTACAGAAGAATTCTTCTTCTCCACCAACCTAGCTTTTGTTTTTCAGTTTAAAAAAAAAAAAAAAAAAAAAAAAAAAATGGTATAAGCCTGAAAACCAATCATTGATTGGCAGTCTTATGCAGAAAATATAGGGTGAAAATCAGGGACACCTGACACTCTCTATTTTCCAAAAAAAAAAAAATCTCTCTTTCATTTCATTTCATTTCACCACCCACTCCATTTCATTCCACTCCATTTCATTCCACTTCATTTCATTTCATTTCATTTCATTTCACTTCATTCCACTTCATTTCATCCATTCCATCAATAAAAATCTTTTTTATGACCATTTCCATCTGGTCATTTGTCATTTGTTTATTTCTATTCAGCCAAGTAATAGCTATGTCAGTTTCCGCAGCTGACATCTGTTTCCGCAGCTGACTCCAGTTTCCGCAGCCAGAAGCAGATTCCGCAGCTACTACTCTGTTTTCAAAGAGAATGTACAGTCAGTTGTTATTTTCATAATTATGAAATAAAATGCAGGAGAAAGGATCAATGGAACATTCAAGACACCAATGGAGATCAATCAGTTGAAGACCAAGGGCAAAAGCAAGGATTCCAAAGGTATGAATAAAGTTTATTTCAAATAGTATTGAAAAACACATTTTTATATAGTTTAAAACCATGAGCTCTACCCATTACGCGCAATGATTATATTGATAGTCCCGTAACCTATCACGATCTCCATGTTATCCTCTTGCATTCATTCATAAACGGTTTCATCATTGAAATTCCGATTCTCACTCATGTTCCAATATCCCACTGGAGATAATGAGACGTATTTGAGTTGACAAAGGACTCTTACAAGCCGCATAACTTCATAACCGTTGATTGAAACGTGTTTATATTTATTACACAGCCACCAAAATTCAAAACGCGGCCGAATATATTATACTTTGTTAACCTCTTTGTCGTGTCTCTGTCATGTTTACAAAACCCCACTCTACTCATTCTCACTCCCTGTTTCACTCCATTTCGTTCCTTTTGCTCATTCTCACTCCCGTATATCTACCCACAGTCTTACTCCATTCCGTTTATGGTGCTCATTTCCATTCTATGATACATTCCCATAGTCATTGTGCTCGATCCTGTGTATTCAGTCGTTCCATTTCCACTTAAACCCTCACAGAGGCAAATTAGTGAAGCACAGAAAAGTGAAATGGGTAAGTTGCTATGGGCAGAGCCGGAAGGACCAAAGTTTATAGAGGGATATCCGCAAGCAAAAGAGATATTGAAGAAAGCTAAATGGCTGCGTTTTATTCAGAAATTCAGAGGTTACCACAAAGAAGTTACGAAAGCGTTTGCAAGGTCATTTGATGGCTCGGAAGCAGAAATTGGAGACCTCAAGTTTTTGGTCAATGAAGCATCAATAGCAACAGCCACAGAACTTTTTCAGGAGGGAGAACGTTGGTTCAAAAATAAAAGTATCAGTGATGAGGCATGGAGAACAATCCTACGAAATCAAGGTATGGATATCACTGTTTTTAAAAGAGGAATCCCCGTGCATGCAATAAAAGAAGAATGGGCCACTTTACTACTAATTGTTCAGAAATTTATTACATGTGAAGGCCGTTTTGGGTCTATGTACATGTACCATACCAGGCTATTGATGAATTTTCTAGAAAACCAAACTCTCAATCTCCCTTATTTTCTATTCAATAGCTTGAAGAAAATGACTGTGACTGTTCAAAAACACTTAGGAGATGTAGAGCCTCATCTTTATCACCACGGCCTTATAAAAATTCTGATTGAAAAGGAGCTAAAGGAAAGAAAAGATACATGGGAACAATTCCTAATTAGAAACTTCTTTGAAGAACCTCAGGAAATTCCTGAAGGTAGTTCAATTAGAAGGAGTAGAAGAAAAATAATGAATGTTGAAACCCAAATTACTCCTGCTCAGGAAATTCCTGCAGCTAGCACAGCAAGAAGAAGTAGGAGGAAAAGAATAATTGAGGAAATCCAAAACACTCCTACTACTACTATGGAAAGAACTGATAGAGAAGAGAGATTGGTAAAAAGGAAGAAGAAGGAAACCAAGGCTAAGAAGCCAATAATACCAAAAGGGAAAGAAATTATTGAGGCTGTCCATAAAACTCCTTCTTCTGAAGAAGAAGATCATCAAATACTCTCTGAAAGATTAGCTTATCTTCAAAAACAGTCATTTATATCCAAGAAGGCAGAGACAGGAAAACAAGAACAAAAGGGTAGGCTACCACAGCATGTGAGGAGAAGCAGCAGGCTTAAGGGAAAATTGAGAAAAACACAAATTAAAGGTCCTCATTTCATTGATTTGGGTGAGGAGACATCTGAACAGTCTCCAACTGACCATAGTCCATTTCAGTCAGTTAGTGAACCTGACTCCTTTCACTCCCAATCAGACAATGAGCATACTCCATCTTATTCTCAACAAAATATTGATGTAAGCCCTCTTCGGCCAGATTTTGAACATAATTCTCCTTTACAGCATTTTGGGGACAACCCAATGAAAATGACACCGGAAGTAGACCCCAAGCAGCAGGAGGTATATGACTATATAGAATCCTTGGAAAAGGCAACCACAGGTCCAAGTACCTCTTCCATTCAACCTCATACATTGCAGGATGATTTAGTTCAGTCATTAAAACAAGAAATTTTTGAGCTGGAGCTTTTAAATCGGCATATCAAAAATGAAAATGAAACACTGAAAGAACAAGGCAAACTGGACAAGATCATCCATGATAATACTATGTTACATTTGGGAATTTGGCAAAAGAAGAATAAGAAATTAAAAAGGAAATGCCAGAAATTGAGCAGAGCACTTGTAAATATCAAATTTAGGTGCTTAATGAAGAAACCCAGAATGATGGCAGTACCAAAGAAGAAGAGAAGGGGATTGGATGTGCTGGCTGAAGTATCAAGGCACATGAACTGAAAAAAGAGTATCAAAATTTTGGCTGCATGAGGACATGCAACACCTTCACAGTGGGGGTATGTTGAGTCCCAAATTTGCATCTTTTCCATACATTTTTCCATACCTTTTTCACTCACCTAAACTTCCCAGATTGTCAATATCATGTGCAAAAGAGCATCTAACATGGTTTTTAATTATATTTTTGTGTTTGCTATTTGATCTAGATTTTGTTCATTCAGCTGCGGAATCTTGCCACTTTCCGCAGCTGCTGCAACTTTCCGCAGCTATTTTGTGGAACTCTATGCTACAGGTGTCTACAAGGGAAACGAGCCACATGGGTAGGCTAGGAATGACGTGGACATGGTTCGTGTCCTATTGGTTCAAGAAAACTCGTCCAAAGAAGCCGCGGTCAAAGGCGTCCACATGGAAGTCAACTATGGAGTTTCATGTCGGCCGGACTCTGTTTCGTGGCACATAAACATCCATACGGCCGTTTCTAAGCTTGCGGAGGTTAAATCGACATCTGTGTAGAGCTCTAGAGTCGAATTCAAGCATCCACCTTCCGTAGATCCACTTTCCAACACGGCCATATTCCTATATCCGTGGACGTAGTGGTCTACGTGCTCTCTGCCATCATGAACTTTAGGAGACAGTTACAGTTTATTGTTATATATAGAGCGTTTGCATACGCACATAAAGTTAGTTGATAGTTGATGGTTGATGTTAGTGAATGTACTCTGTTATCTTTTAGTCTGCTCTGTAGTGATTACGCTGCACTTGTGCCGTAACACTACCATTCTGTAATGAACTGCTTTTTTTAATATGAGAAGACTCTGTTTTTCAACTTAATTCGTGTTTGAGGATCGTTACCAAGGCTGTGTAGAGGGCCCCTGCTCAGCTAAGGTTTTGTGTATTAGTGTATAATTTTGCTTTCATTCCATTGTGATATAATCCATTCATATGTTCATATATTGCATTTGTTTCATTCCTATTTATACATTTCCATAATTTCCATTTCATTTCTGTCTTTCATGTTTTATGATTGTTAATCACTGATCAGTTTTCTTGTTGCAGGTTTTAGATAGACAGCCCGGGCATTTTCATAGCATTTTGACTAATGACATGAAACTAACATTGTTCTGCTGCTAGTTTGCTTTTCATAGCTTTTGTTTAACTTTAGTCTTGCTTTGTACATTTCAGTTTTGCTTATCTGATTTAGTAGTTAAATTTAGATATATTAAGCTGCTCATAGCATCTTTAGTTGCCTCCGAAAGCCACAGCTGGACTGATGGTGAGGGACTGCATTATGAAATGTGTAGTTTAGTATTAGTTTCTTTTCTGCAAATTTAGATATATTAAGCTGCTCATAGCATCTTCAGTTGCCTCCGAAAGCCACAGCTGGACTGATGGTGAGGGACCGCATTATGAAATGTGTAGTTTAGTATTAGTTTCTTTTCTGCAAATTTAGATATATTAAATCATGTATGACATCTTCAGTTGCCTCCGAAAGCCACAGCTGGACTGATGGCGAGGGATTGAATCATGTGTGTATGATTTAGTATTAGTTTACTTTCTGCAAATTAAATAATCAGTTACACAAGTTGTTTATGATTACTTCCGCAAGTCATAGCTGGTCTAATGATGAAGGGTCAGAAAATGAATTGATGCAAACTGATTTAGATTTATTTTGTTGCAATTTTGAATTTCCATAAGCATAGTTTCTTTTGTGTTTAGTTGGCAGCAAGAATAGTTTGGTTTTCATGTTCACTAGTTTACTGTTTTGATTCATTAGATTAGCAACACCTTTTCATTTCAGCAGTACACTTTTACTTTCTTTCAAGTCTTGTCATTGTAAATTTCAAATTGCTTTTTAAAGTTACAAGTTGGTAAATCATTATAGGGGATATCACTTCCTTGAACAGATATAACCAAACTTGTTTTCATTTTAGAATTTCCATTTCACCTTAAAAAAACCAAAAATGACAAAAAGTTAAGAAATAGGTTATCTTGCACATATAGTGCGCCGCACTTCATCAGCTTACGATTCCCGGATTGACAAATTAAATGCAGCAATTTAGGACACACTAAATTGACCAAACAGCAGATCCGAACCTATACCAGATTGTGGTGGAGGGTAAGTTGCTGATCATTGTACTTTATGTAGATGATTTGATTTTGACGGGTGATGAATAGTTGATACTCTCATGCAAGGCTGATCTTGCAAAAGAGTTTGAGATGAAGGACTTGGGCCTCCTTCATTATTTCCTGGGATTGGAAATTTGGCAACGCAGTGATGCACTGTTTGTGTCTCAAGGCAAGTATGCCCAGGAGATACTGGAGAAGTTCAACATGCAAGGCTGCAAGCCTATCGACACTCCACTTCCTAGTGGTTGGAGGAAAGAAGATGCTACATCGGCAGAGGTAGTGGATGCCACTGTTTACCGATAGTTGGTGGGGTTGCTTATGTATCTAGTCAATACACGACCTGACATATGCTACGCTGTTAACCAACTTTCACAAGCTATGGTTAAGCCTACCAAGCTCTTTTGGAAGGCGGGGAATCATGTATTGAGATATCTCATAGGCACATCGAGATATGGATCTTGTTACAGACAGGAGGATGAGTTGAGGCTGCATGGCTTCACGGACCAGTATCATCATATCAGAGATTATGTGCAACAGAAGATCATGTTACTTTCTTATATTCCTAGGAGGATTAGGATGCTGATATCTTGACGAAGGCGCTCACCAGGAGAAAATTCAAATACCATAGAGGCAGGATCGGGGTGGCAGATAATCCCTATCTTGTTGAGAGGGAGTATTGAGATTGCAACAAGATGATGAGCTTAGTGAAAAGAGTCGCCTTCACTAAGTGGGCCTGCAGGCTATTTTTGGCGCAAGTCTATTTTTAGACATGTAGATCATATTCTATGAGTTGCAGGATGCTATTTTTGGATGGTTGGTCAAGTTGGAAAAATAGACGGACTTCTATTTTTAGACATACTGGGCGGAATCTATTTTTAGGTTGTTAGTCTAAAAATATATATGTCGAATATTATTAGCTCTTAATAATATTTGGACTATAAACATTATCTTATTCTCTTAGAGCACTTCAGTTAAGTGCACAGATGTGGCACAGGAGATGACAGAAGGAAATACGTTATTCTTGAGGGTTATGTGGAGCTATTGCATGGAGACTTCAGTTAGAACTCATGTGATAGAGTTTGGTGGAGTTATTGAGGTAGTTGGTGGAGTTGTGTTCAGTTTAACTCAGTTAGACACAGTTGAACTAGTTGTATCTAGTCTAACTGATTGATACACTAGTGAGAGTGGTGTGAATTAATTATTAATTAATTCACTAATTATTAACTCATTAATCAATTGAAGAATACATCAGTTAACTACAGTGCATGGACAGTTTCAGTGGAGACCAGTGGAGAGGTAGGTGAAAGAGCAGGTTGACTATCAGTTGTGACTATAGTGTTGCATGATTTGCAACACCCAGTGATTGGATATGCCAATGAGGATTGCGTGAGCAAGGCTAGACCAATTCGAGTTCATTCAGAGCCAATATTAAGTAGGTATTGCACAGTAGAGGCAGGCTAGCAGGTGGCAGAGATCGATGCATGGATTTGCTAGATCGGGCCTGATTAGTGTGTAGCGATTGTATTGTACTGAGAGCTTGACATGATCAGCTTTGTATGAGGATTGTTACATGATCTCTATGACATATATTATATACAGATAGTTGGGGTTTTTAGCTTCAAGCTTTCCCGTTAAAACATTGTGTTCATATGTGTGAATTTTTATGGTTTCAATGTGTGCATGCAATTGATTTAATTTCCGCAAGTAATGATCAATAGTAGAAGAGATTCTGTATTATGCATGAAGTCAAATAGTGTGTGATTGGGAGAATCTTGGATGTATAACACATTAGTTATATAATTTCTACAAAGGACACGAGAAAGTGGTGTGAGTTCCATAAGAGCTCCACTCACAACACAAGTGAGTGTCGGGCCAAGCAGTCACTGGTGGTTGAGCTAAAGGATTCTGAATCAGATGCATGATCAGAATTTGAATCATAAATTGATAAGTGGAATGATAAATGGAAGCATATTATCGATGTGGAGCCCAAAGCCAGTGGCAACCGTTGTTTCCACCATGAAGATCCAGAAGGAGGAACCGGAAGATCCAAAGGAGGGGGAGCACCTCTTGCATTCCTAGACATGGGTAAAGGGTTCCCCGCTATAGTTCATTGTTGAAAATGGGAGCCAAAAGAACCTCATTTCAGTAGAGTTCATGAAGTGGTTGGGCTTGCTAACCACAACACACCCATAGTCGTACACCATCTGGTGGGTTCACCAAGGATGGCATCTCCCCGTCAGCCAGCAGTGTCACCTTCCCTACATCATCAAGCCCTTCACGGATGAGGTATTATGTGACATTTCTCCTCTTGATGTTTCTGATGTATTATTAGGCCAACCATACTTGTGGAAGTGACATGTTGTGTATGAGTGCTAGCCTCGGGCTATTATTTTTACTATGGGAAATAAGTTGTACAGGATACCGGAGGTAGCACCGCCTGCCGCCATCTCTTTGGTTACTGCAAAACAACGTAGTAAGCTCATTTCCAAAACTGGGAAATTTGTTTTCATGATAATCTTCCCTCAAGGCAAGAATAATATTATGGTCATGACCTCCAGATAGAGCTCCTTCGCACGAAAAAAACAGATGGACAAGGTCGTGGAGGAGTATGAGGACATCTTCACCTCACCCGCAAGGTTTCCTCTACACTGTCAAGTCAAGCACCCCATCGACATGACCCTAGGTGCATCGCTACTGAATGGACCAATATATTGGCGCTCTATTCTGGAGAACGACGAAATCAAGAGGCAGATTTAGGAGTTGCTGCAGAAAGGTCACATCCATCCAAGTTCATCGCCCTATGGGATCCTGATCGTTTTGGTGCAGAAGAAGGATGGGACTTGGAGACTCTATATTGACTATCGGGCACTGAACAAGATCATTGTTCGGAATAGGTACTGGATCCCACATATTTATGACCTTCTAAACCAACTCAAGGGTGGGGGGGGGGAATATTTCAGAAAGATTGATTTGAAGTCCAGGTATCACCAAGTACCAATCGAACCCTCTGATATGTGGAAAACTATCGTCAAGGCCAAGGAGGGCCTTTTTGGATGGTTGGTCATGCCTTTCGGGTTGATGAATGCTCCCACAACCTTCATGAGGTTGATGGAAGACATATTGTGGCCATTCACCAACTCATTTGTAGTAGTGTACTTGGATGACATCCTGATCTTCAGCCAGACCTGGGAAGAGCACCTCCACCACATCTGACAAGTCATCCAAACACTATGACAACACAAGTTGTGAGCTAATTTGGAGAAGTGCACTTTTGGCATGACCCAGATTTAGTATCTAAGATACAATATTGATGATCGGGGGTTGCATATGGATCCAGCTAAGATCCAAGTCATTCAGGATTGGCCAGCCCCAACCACTCTAATAGAGCTCTACAACTGTCTGGGTCTTGCCAATTTCTATCGTAGCTTTGTGTTGGGATTATCTCATATCACTTGGCCCTTGAGCCAAGTCACCAAGGGAGGAGTGAAAGCAAAATTATTTTGGTCTGAATCTCAAAACAAGGCATTCGTCTAGTTGAAACATCACCTTTTCTATGCCCCAATGCTCACATTACCACACTTGAAACAACATTTGAGATCAAGACAGATGCCTCAAACTATGTTATTGGGGTAGTTCTTACTCAATAGGGGCATCCAGTGGCATATCATAGTGAGACACTTTTTGACACATTCTGAAAGTATCCCACTTATGAAAATGAGATGTACTCCATTGTGCATACTTGCCAATAATGGAAGCATTACATTTTGGGGAAGGAAACAATCATCCACACAGACTACCAACCCCTGCAGTTCATATAGACACAAGGGAAGTTGCAGAACGATCGTCACCAGAAGTGGTCCACATATCTGGAACAGTATCATTTGAAAATCGAGTACAAGAAGGGAAGCACCAATAATGTTGCATATTGCCTTAGCTGACAGCCGATCGCGGCGCTAACCACCATACTCAACTCTTGTGGGCACGAGACTTCTTATTGGTCGCTTCTCTACAAGAGTGATCTAGAATTCGGCCACACATACAAGACGCTCTTGGAGGGTAAGCAAGTTCCAAATTTTCATCTCCGGGATACACTATTATGTCACTTGGGACACCTTTGTGTTCCTTCAAGGGAGCGTGCCAAGATGATTTTGGAAGCACACTACAGTCGAGTCACTGGGCATTTCAGGGTCGAGAAAACAAAGGTAGTATTGCAGAAGTATTTCTATTGGCTGAACCTTCGACTATATGTTGGGAAGTACATCAGATCCTGCACTGCCTGCGCCATTTCCAAACCGACCATCAAGAAGCAAGGCCTCTATACTTCGCTGCCTACTCTTAGTCGACCTTGGGAATCCATCTCCATGGATTACATGCCAGACCTTCCTTCTACTAAGCATGGCAACGACTGTGTTTTCATGGTTGTCAAGAGATTCTTGAAGATGGCCATTATGGCGGCCTGCAAGAAGAATATCACAACAGAAACCACTACTGTTTTCAAGATAAATCCCCTCTGCAGACAGTGGCGATCTCTCTAGCCCTAGAGTGGGTCTAGCAACGTGAGATAATTTCTAATGCAAAGCTTTCTTAACTAACATTCATAATGCGACACGAAAATAGATAAAAGTACATTTTTCCCAATGCTACGTTCGAACCCGTTGATGATGACCTTGATCCACGATCCTTTTGGGCTTGCTCCTTACTACTGATGACACACGAATACATGTGGATGATCAAGAGGAAAAAAAACGCAATCCAATACATAATAATCATAAAAATTAGCTATCTAGCATATCAAGGAGTACCAGAATATTTGCATAAAGGATTACCAGTCAATGATGAAAACCGTTAACAGGCACGAGATAAACCACCATTAATGACGATGGACCTCAAGGTACAACAACACAATCTACAAGTGTGAATGAATGTGTTGAAGTTGAACACTTTCAGAATCATTCGATCAAATTCCAATGATGTGAACTTGTCGTCAAACATAAAGAACTTTCCATTGAGGCATGCAAGCTCCAAGGTACTGAAAAGAAGTTTCTAAATCACCCTACTGGATAATGAGATGAAGTCGACATGAAGTGATTTGTCGAAGGAGGGCCATAATGATTCCCAAATTATCGACACGAAACAAAAAATATCTCAAGATGATAGGAGTGATTTAGGATTGTAGCAGAGGAGGTTAGATAAGCAAAGGATGTTTGACAAAAAGGACTTCTCTTGAACATATTGGCGATAAGACTCTGGAGTGTGGCAGCATTTGACTCAAATCTGATCATAGGTCATGTTGAAAAAATTTGGTAATCAAATGAGAGGCAAACGATTTCCCAAACCTATGGAGGCAAAGTGACAAATGTAGGACGTCCCCAACCTGACATGAACTGTATATGAGTGTCATGTTCAAGAGCGACAAGCTTCCCAAAATACACATAGGATGTTCACTTTCAATTTTCCCCCGTTATTTCTAATGAGTACATATTTATTTTTTATAACCAATGTGAAGAGGATAACATATGCCAAGTGTAGAAGTTCATTCTTCAAATGAATCCATCCCCGTAAGTTTAATGAGCCCTGGGAAGGAGGAACTCGGTCTCGTCATGGTGACAAGTCTTTCATCATTTACTCTTTAACGAGTCCAACGAAAGGGTAACTTGGTAACTTTTCATATTTAAGGAGTTTGAAAAGAAACAAAAAGGAGACTCCATCATGTCCCTTTTCATAAATCGTCTCTCAAATCCGAAAAGGTAGAAAACAATATTTGAGAGAACTGCTTGACCATGTTCGATCAAGGTATTCCTTCTTTGTAAATAGTAAATCTCAACCTAAAAAAGGGGTACATGTATACTGAGACCACATCAATTCATTCACTTTAACGAGTTTGAAATGACAAGTACTTGACAATATTTTCATTTTTCGAGAGTCAGAAAAGAGCTGAAATTTGACTCCTTCATAAATGTTTACCGAGCCTAAAAAAGAGATAAAATAAAACTCGTTTGCATCAAAAATAATCACCAACAACGTGAAAGTCTTGTCACTGCACAAAAACGGAAAAAATCATTGATATTAAGGAAAAATAATAAAATAATGGTGAAAAATATTTCAAAAATCTATAAATATAGAAAAAAAGTAAATTCATTTTCACCTTTCTATTTGGAGAAGTGCATTTTACCCATTTTCCCTTCGAAATTCAGATCGGTGGTGTGGCTGATCCAGGACACCATTCAATGATCTGTCAACACTAGGTAAGAGCCCTAAGCCTCATCTTCATTTTAATTCCATTCTTTTAGCATTTGGTTTTCAGAAATAGAGAAAATGGGGGAGGATTTCAAACCTGAAAATCACTCGCAGTAAGCATGGTTTCGAGCTATCGGACCCGCGCTGGTCAAGTTTAGCCCGTTAGGGCAGCGTGCCGCCAGTGCCAAATTAATTCGATCAGTCGCGATGGCCACGAGGAAGATTTTGAAACAAGAAATACACCCATTTCAATGGATAGTTTCCAAAACTGCTCTGATGAAAGCTCCTAAAATGCCTTTTAAACATGTTTTGCAGGTGTTTTCAATAGAGATGGTCATTGAATGGAAAGAAAGAGGCCACGAGGTGGAAGACCACCAAGCACTGCAAGACCAAAATTGAATAAATGCATTACACAGTTGTGGTTTATTGAAATTCTTCCAGACATCAGTGTTGAGAGCTCAGCTAGAGCTACTCTAATATATGATGGGACTATGGGATGTGGACCGACAAATATTTATCATCGAGGACCGGGAATTGGAATTAGATGTGATGAAAATCTATTTCATTTCAAGTTTTTCTAGGAGAGGGGAGAAAATCCAACTCTCCGGAGCTCGTGCAGGGCGTGAGAATACCAATATGTGTGAAAATTTCTTAATCTAAGAAACCCTACTACTAAACATTGATTTACTTCTCCTACTTGATTAATCATACAAGTTATTAATCTAAATATTCAGAAAAACAACGAAGTAAATACAAATAGTAGCCTACACATACAGATCATTTACTGAATAGCACGCTCATATGACAAAGTGACAGATTTTTCGGACAAATGTCCCCGAAAAAACCCAATGTGGGAAAATTGGTGCAACTAGCTCTAGAGGGTTTATTATTAAGTAGATTCTAAATACAATAGTTTCTGGGCACCAGACATGGTTTTCCCTACAAATAAAAACATGACAAAAATACGTCTTTCGCTCAGAGACAGAAAAGGGCTGTCGTTTCCAGGCAACGTTTTAGCCCGGACTCCGGCAAAGATTTTTAAAAAATCCGGCAAAGATTTCATCAGAATCATGTTTGCAGTTGTTAAACTTAAGTATTTTGAGTGTCCTAAGGGATTTTGGTAGTGCTGAATCCATTTCCAATCTCAAAAACGGATTTCAAACATTGCAAGTACCTGATTTCTTGAATTTAAGTTGCCCAGATTCCGGCAAAAAACTGCCGTCCGGGCTAAAACGTTGCCTGGGTAGACTACTCCGACAGAAAATATGGTTGATTCACACCCTAAAATGGGATTTACAGAACTCGAGCCCTTTTTGGCCCATCGGAAACCCCAGTGCTGCTCCTCAGCCCTTTGGGTTAGCCTTCCTAGCCTGTGTCAACCTCTGCACTACTGTGGAAGGGCCTGTGTCACCCATGAAGGGCTTACACTGCCCCATGTGCTGCCCTGACTAAGCCTGCATTAGCCCTGCATGGCTCTTTCTCCCTTTGTGTTGCCTCTGCTAGACTATGTGGCTCTGGAATGCCTCTGCGTTGCTCGATATGCTGCCTCTTTACCACTGTTGTATTCTTGGCCGAGGATCAGATCATCCCCTTACCAATAGTTCCCCTTGCTACACTGCAAATTCCTCCTGAAATTCTTAGAAAACCATGCCCTAGAATTTCAGCTTAGCTTCAGTGCTCTGCCAATGTGTGTGTTATCCAACAGACCCCAAGCCCTTCTATTATACTTTTCTCATTGTTTTACGAAATCAAACCTATGGATAGATATGTTTCCCTAAGTGTGGTGGTCGCACTTAATACAATAGATGAAAGACACTTGACCTTTTCCTTAAGATAAATAAATGAGAGAAGAACACCTACTTGTGCTATTTCACTATTCCTCGTCTCCCTTTTGTCACTTCCGTCGCTTTCAATAGAACTGAGCTTGCTTGATTGGTACCTGCAATGTCTAACACAAGATAGAAAATGACATAAAGGCATATGATATATTCATATTAATCAAAGTGAATCGATTACATTTGAAAATACACATATTAAATCATGAACATATGTATTAGGAAAGGAACAAATCTCTTTATTATGAAGTAGAAGGAGAAGTTACAACCAGTTGGATTGATTCAATGTCAACTCGCTCCAACTTCATTCCTATCCTCTCACATCAGCAACATCACTCCATCAGCATAACATTACATGCAAACAATACCTCGAAGAGCGGTGATCTTACCAGCATAACTCTACTAATTCAAACTCTTGCTCTCTTGTGCACTATGACCAGTGCTCAATTTATAGGGAATGAAGGTGGTTTAGTATTAATTTATCATTGAATGGATTTCCAAAAATGGATGAAGAGGTTTCCTTGTTCAATGGAATAGGAGGATAAGAGGTTCAATGTCTCCATGGTGTTCATATTCGAAGTTATCAGATAGTGCGATAGCTGGAACAACTTCTAGAAGTCACTAAAAGGTGGGAAGATTCTCGGAATCCTATGAAAAAATTGCTCCCAGCCGACCAATGCACTGTCAAGTGGGCCTAGATTCTTTGCAATGTTGCTTTTCATGGGAGTAGATTCTCTGCAAATCACTTTCTGCAGTCTAGGGGTGCGTTGATGGCTCAATGGAGCACTTCAACTGGACTTCAAGCATTGAAACTTTCATGGATTGAAACCATCAGTAGGATGACTTGTGTAAGGCATGTATCAACTAATTTAGAGTATTATAGACCCTAATTTGTATTGATCTGGGTTTTGGGAGTGATGCCCAAATTGACCTGTAACAACTGCCCCCTAAATCATGAAGTCAAAAAATGATAATGTTGAATGATATGCTTTATGATGTGATGAGTAGGATCTGAAGCAGACGGTGACATGCATCAATTACAATACATTACATCATGATATCTTTTTCATCTTCAACATGAATTACTAAGGGAGGCATACCCATACTCAACACATAAACTAGCATAACATCAGAAAGTCGTCTACAAATATAAACCCATGATAGGATGACCATCTGTGTAAAGACCATTGACATATGGATGATGTGGTACTACTCCTGAAATTGCATCCTGAATGGATGAAACTAGATGTAGGTTCTTCTATCTCGTTCACTTGATCGTTTAAGTACGAGTCTAACCATGTGAATATGTGATCTGAAGTCTAACATGGGAAGACACTATCGGATTACCATCTAATGATGTAAGTTGTTAACAGACGTGAGAGAAACCACCGATGATGATAATGGCTCTCAAGGAACTACAATACATTTTTCATGGTGTGAATATATGATTTGATGTCAAACACCATACAAAGTCTTTTAGTTGAAGGCCAATGATGTCAACCTATCGCCAAAAACGAGAAACTTTTCATTGATGTATGCAAGCTCCAAGGTGTTGAAAATGAAACAAGATGATGGAGCTTAGTGAAATGAAGTCGCCTTCGCTAAGTGGGCCTGCAGGCTATTTTTGGCGCAAAGTCTATTTTTAGACCAGGTCTATTTTTAGACATATGGAGCATGGTCTAGGAGTTGCAGTATGCTATTCTTGGATGATTGGTCGAGTTGGTAAAAATAGATGGACCTCTATTTTTAGACATTTGGGCGAAGTCTATTTTTAGACTACCAGGCTAAAAATAGAAAAGTCAAATATTATTTACCCTTAATAATATTTGGACTATAAACTTCAGTTTATCCTCTTGCAGCACTTCAGTTGGAGCTACGGATGTGGCCCATGCACCTGACAGAAGGAATTACGCTATTCCTGGGGGTTTGGTGAGCTCATGCATGGTTGACTTCAATTAGAACTCAAGTGGCGAAGTTTGGTGGAGTTGATGAGACAGTTGGTGGAGTTGTGTTTTGTTTAACTTAGTTGAACTAGTTGTGTTTAGTTTAACTGGCTAATACACTAGAGATGAGTGGGGTGAATTAAATATTATTTAATTCAATAATTATTAACTCATCATTCAACTCAAGAACACACGCTTGACCGCAAAGGCATGGACCATTCAAGTTGAAGACTGTGCCAACTGTTGGCAGTAGGAAAGGGTGAGATCGCTATTAGTTGTGACAGAGATTTGCACAAGCATTGGAGGAGATTGCCAATGAGGATTGCGTAGATCAAGCCAAGGAGATTCGAACTTGGATCTCTCATTACACCAACTTGGATTGCGCAAGAGGAGTGTGCAAACAAAGGATGAGTTTTGAACCTGTGACTTGTTCAACACTGAGCTAGTTTGTGTGTAACTTTTCGAGATAGTACTGAGTACTTGTGAGGAGTATTGTACTATGATTGTTACATGTTCTCTTCTATTATAATATACAAAATAGTTGGGGGTTTTCAGCTATAAGCTTTCCCCATTACATATCGTGTTTATGTGCGCATGCCACTGTTTCTATTTCCGCATATTGATGATCAATTGTAGAAGAGGTTATGTGTTATGCATGAATTCAAATTAGTGTGTGACCAGGATAATCTCAATGGATAAATCTTCATTATTCAGCAAATTTCTACATGGTATCGAGCAAATTGATCATAATGTGTTATTGCGTTGATTACAATTTTATTTCGGTAGACAGAGTCTGTAACGGGCCAAGTAGCCTCTCGATCCATCCTTTCTTTGAAAGGTGATATATCCATTAAATGCCCCTATAGTAGATCTCTGTGCTAGAAATACTTTGTTCTCACAGATCCAGAAGCAGTTGAGTTTTGAGCTTGGAATTCGAATTTGCAGCGCAGCTTGTTTTCTTGGTGCCGGAGTTGAAATGTCTTTCAACGGTTTGCGACTCGAATATGATCTTGAAGGCAGTTTGAATTATGTTGCATGGAAAGATCGAATGGAGGCAGTATTAGAAGATAATGGGCTGAAGGAGTTCATATATATGGATGTCCAAAAGCCTACTGATCCTGCTGAAGTTGAGGCTTGGCAAAAGAAGATGGCGAAATGTCGGAGGATTCTGTTGGAGGGCGTGAAGGATCACATTGTATCCAACCTGCATGGAAAAGCTTCTCCATATTTGATGTGGAAAGCGTTGAAAGATCTATTCCAGAGTAAGAGCGACCAAAGGAAGATGGCGCTCAAGGATAAACTTAGAAACATTAAGATGGAGAAAGGCAACAGTATCGCCAAGTACCTCACGAAGTTCACTCAATACAGAGATGAGCTGGGAAGTGTGGGGGTGACTGTCGATGAAGAGGACTTGGTGGACCTGGCTCTCCTTGGTCTTCCGAAGAGTTGGAATTCCTATCAGGACTCTGTCAATGGTCGGGAGAAGTTGCCGGGATGGGAGCGACTTTGGTCGGATCTCATGTAAGAGGAGATAAGGCGGACTACCAGGGACGGATCTTCATCAAAGGCATCTGATGAAGAAAATTGCGCTTTGGCTGCCAAAGAAAAGAAGGGGAAGAGAAAGAAAGCTTCTCAGTCTGGTGCGAAAGGAAATAAGCAAGACATGTCCAAGGTGAAGTGTTTTCACTGTCACCAGCACAGACACTATGCCACAAATTGTCTGCAGAAGAAGAAAAATAAGAAGGCTGTTGGATCTGTAGCGGGAGAGGCATTGGCCTCCCAGTTTGAAATTGATTTTTCACTGATTGCATGATTGGTCTCAAGTGTGATGGGATCAGTATGGTTCTTGGACAGTGGTGTGTCATTTCACATGACAGGAGATCGGGATCTGTTTTCAGATCTGGAGGAAAAAGATCTTGGAGTGCACATCGAGATGGGCGATGATGGTAGATACAACAGTAATCGGTATCGTACCATTTCCTTTGAGAGGGAGTTCGGTAAACCCTTCGTATTGAAGGGAATGATGTATGTTCAAGATTGATGAAGAATCGATCTCTCGTGGCGATGTTGGAAGACAGCAAGTGTACGATGTGGTCTTCGCCGAGGGAAAGGCTTTCCCCCGTGGCAAAGCAGACAACCGGAGAGACCTGCATGATGTGGGTTCGAGTCAAGAACCTTTATCAGTTGCAAGTAGATGGCAGCACAACAATGGCATGCAAGGCGAAAGGAGTGGTGAGCCGGGATGATGGCGAGCTGTGGCACCAGAGATTGGGCCACCTTCACCATGGAGCCTTGAAGATACTGCAGCAGATTTCTATTGGGCTTCCTAAGGACACTCTTGCGCAGTCAGATCAGTGCAAGGGGTGTACCTTGGGAAAATATGTGAAAGACACCTTTCACTAGAAGGATAGTTGCGCCACGACGATCCTTGAGAGAGTTCACACAGACGTGTGTGGTCCTTTCTCAGTAGCTTCGACAGCAAAGCACAAGTACTATGTGATCTTTGTTGATGATTTCTCTCGAAGTGCCGGATCTTCTTCATGCAGAAGAAGAGCGTCAAGTATTCAAAGTTCTGTGAATTCAAGGCACTGGTTGAGAAGGAATCGGGGAAGCATGTGAAGGCTCTTAGGAGCGACAATGGTGGTGAATTCATCTTTGCTGAATTCAAGGACTTTTGCAGCACAGAAGGGATTCGGAGAGAGCTCATCGCACCCCATAACCCATAGCAGAACGGGGTTGCTGAGCGAAAGAACAAAATGATCGTGGGTGTTGCATGGGCGATGTTGCATGATCAGGGCCTACCCCTTCACTTATGGGCTGAGGCATGCAATACTGCAGTGTATGTGCAGAACCGTTGTCCTCACAAGATACTTGGCATGAGTACACCGGAGGAGGCGTTTTCTGGCAAGAGGCCTGACATTTCTCATTTGAGGATTTTTGGCTCACCTATCTACATGCATGTGACGAAGGACGCCAGAAAGAAGCTGGATCCGACCGCAGAGGTTGGGATATTTGTGGGGTACACTGATACGCCCCACAACTATCGTGTGTATTTTCCAGATAGTCGCAAGACTGTTGTGTGACGGGATATCAAATTTCAGGAGGAGAAGCCATGAAGTGTTCGCTTGAGAGGGAGCCACACTTGCATGTAGAAGAGGAGATATTAGTTCCTAAGGAGGAGCTTCCGGATGTGGATCAGCCACAAGAGGAAGTTCATAGAGTGGAAGAGACCACTCATGCAGCGCCAACCATCAGAGGGCGCAAGCGCACTACGGAAGCTGAGCGACTGGCTCGAGATGCAGAGAAGGTTGTAGGACCACCTACAACACAACGCAAATAGAGACAGTCACCGGACCGGTACACTGGATACATGGCTCTTGTGAGCAAATGTGTCGTGACAGAGCCATCCTCTTTCGAGGAAGCTGTGGAGGACCCCGCATGGGTATATGCCATGGTGGAAGAGTATGATTCGATTGTCAGAAACAGTGCATGGAAGATTGTCCCGCGACCGGAGGGGAAATTAGTGGTGGGTTCACGATGGATCTACAAAGTGAAGCAGGTGGCTGACGGGAGTGTGGAGAAGTATAAGGCAAGATTTGTTGCCCGTGGCTTCTCACAGATCGAGGGGATCGATTATGAGGAGACCTTTGCACCTGTCGCAAGGTACTCTTCCATACGGACGATCCTAGCTCTCTCAGCGCAGATGGGATGGCACATCCATCAGGTGGATGTGAAGATTGCGTTCATCAACAGAGTAATTGAGGAGGAGGTGTACATAGAGCAGCCTGAAGGTTTCGAGATCTTCAGCAGTGAGTCGCATGTTTGCCGACTCAAGAGAGCACTGTACGGGCTGAAGCAAGCACCTCGTGCTTGGTACACACGGATTGACAGTTATTTCACCGGGCTTGGATTCTCCAAGAGTGAGGCGGATCCTAACCTGTACCAGATTGTGGTGGAGGGGAAGCTGTTGATCATTGTACTGTATGTAGATGATCTGATTTTGACGGGAGATGAGTCGTTGATACTTTCATGCAAGGAGGATCTTGCACGAGAGTTTGAGATGAAGGACTTGGGCATCCTTCATTATTTCCTGGGATTGGAGATTTGGCAGCGCAGTGGAGGACTGTTTGTTTCTCAGGGCAAGTATGCCCGGGAGATTCTGGAGAGGTTCAACATGCAAGGCTGCAAGCCTGTTGATACCCCTCTTCCTGGTGGTTGGAGGAAGGGAGATGCTACTTCGGAGGAGGTAGTGGATGCCACTGTCTATCGACAGTTGGTGGGGTCGCTTATGTATCTGGTCAATACACGACCCGATATATGCTATGCTGTTAACCAGCTTTCGCAAGCTATGGTTAAGCCTACCAAGCTCTTTTGGAAGGAAGGCAAGCATGTATTGCGTTATCTTAGTGGCACATCGGGATATGGTCTATGGTACAGACAGGAGGATGGAGCGAAGCTTTCCGGCTTCACTGATGCAGATTGGGCAGGGAGCCCAATGGACCGAAAGAGCACATCTGGAGGAGTTTTCAGTATCGGGTCGACAGCAGTTTCCTGGTACAGCAGGAAGCAGAGATCCGTGGCACTCAGTTCAGCAGAGGCCGAGTACATGGCAGCAAGCTTGGCTGCATGCGAAGCTATTTGGATGAGGAAGATCCTCGTTGGATTGTTCGGGTTGCATTTGGAGCCTACAGTGATTTATTGTGATAACCAGAGTTGCATTAAACTCTCGGCTAATCCAGTATTTCATGATAGATCCAAACACATAGACATCAGGTACCATCATATCAGAGATTGTGTGCAGCGGAGAATCATGTTACTTTCATATGTTCCCACGGAGGATCAAGATGTTGACATCTTGACGAAGGCGCTCACCAGGAGCAAGTTCGAATTCCACAGAGGCAGGATAGGGGTTGCAGATAATCCATATCTTGTTGAGAGGGAGTGTTGAAAATGCAACAAGATGATGGAGCTTAGTGAAATGAAGTCGCTTTCACTAAGTGGGCCCGCAGGCTATTTTTGGCGCAAAGTCTATTTTTAGACTATGTCTATTTTTAGACATATGGAGCATGGTCTAGGAGTTGCAGTATGCTATTCTTGGATGATTGGTTGAGTTGGTAAAAATAGATGGACCTCTATTTTTAGACATACAGGTCGAAGTCTATTTTTAGACTGCCTGTCTAAAAATAGGTCAGTCAAATATTATTAACCCTTAATAATATTTGGACTATAAACTTCAATTTATCCTCTTGCAGCACTTCAGTTGGAGCTACGGATGTGGCCCATGCATCTGACAGAAGGAATTACGCTATTCCTAGGGGTTTGGTGAGCTCATGCATGGTTGACTTCAGTTAGAACTCAAGTGGCGGAGTTTGGTGGAGTTGATGAGACAGTTGGTGGATTTGTGTTCGGGTTAACTTAATTGAACTAGTTGTATTTAGTTTAACTGGCTAATACACTAGAGATGAGTGGGGTGAATTAAATATTATTTAATTCACTAAATATTAACTCATTATTCAACTAAAGAACACATCAGTTGACTGTAGTGCATGGACAGTTCAATGAAGACCAGTGGAAGAGGTAGATGAAAGGGTGAGATTGCTATTAGTTGTGCATGAGATTTTCACAAGCATTGGAGGAGATTGCCAATGAGGATTGCGTAGATCAAGCCAAGGATATTCGAACTTGGATCTCTCCTTACACCAACTTGGATTGCGCAGTAGAGGCAGGCAAACAGTGGAGGAGTTTTGAACCCGTGACTTGTTCAAAACTGAGCTATTTTGTGTGTAACTTTTGGAGATAGTACTGAGTACTTGTGAGGAGTATTGTGCTATGTATTGTTACATGTTCTATTCTATTATAATATACAAAATAGCTGGGGGTTTTCAGCTATAAGCTTTCCCCATTACATATTGTGTTTATGTGCGCATGCGACTGTTTCTATTTTCGCATATTGATGATCAATTGTAGAAGAGGTTATGTGTTATGCATGAATTCGAATTAGTGTGTGACCAGGATAATATCGGTGGATAAATCTTCATTATTCAGCAAATTTCTACACAAGATACTGGAAGGGTTGTTTCTAAACAACTTCCTGGATGATGAGCTGATGTCGACAGGAGGCGACTCGTCGCAGGAGGGCCTTGATGTATCCCACATCAATGACACAAAACGAGAGTTAGAGACAAAATGTAACTAATGAAGCAATGTTTAGGGATGGTGGTCATGAAATGAAGGTGTATGATTATTGCAAAGGATGAGGAATTATTGAGTGACTTCTCTTGAACATATTGGCGACACTAAATGAGTTGGCAGCATTGACCCAAAACCAAAGTGATGGATGGTGTGATAGACCATAGGTATGATAGACCATCAAGCAGATAACCCAACCCAAAAGTCATGGAGATGAAGTGAATGAGTGTCATGTTCAAGAGTGACTTGCTACCATAAAGTGATTTATCCCTTTCCAATTTTCCCTAGTCATTATTGACCAGTACCTCTTTATTTTTTAACAAGCTTGAGGAGGATAACATATGCTTGATGTATAATTGCACCCTTCAGGTGAATTCATCGCTATGTGATGTTTTAATGAGTCTAGAGAAAGTGAAGCTTGATCTTTTCATGATGGACAAGTTTGTCGCTATTTGATGTTTTAACGAGTCTGACGACAGTGAAAACTCAATGCTTTTTCACGTTTAGAGAGTTTGAAAAATGAACGAAAAGAAAACTCCATAAGTTATTTTTCGTAAAATTGTCCTTCAGAACCGAAAAAGCGTAAAATAATACGTGAGAGAACCTCCTAGCCATGTTCGACTATGGTGTTCCTTTTTCGTAAATAATCTATCCCAGTCCGGAAAAGGGTTAAACTTATACTGAGTAGATGTCGTTTCAATTCCTTTTATGAGCTCAAAATGATAAGTGCTCGACAATATTTTCGTAGTTTGGGAGTCTGAAAAGAGTTGAAAGAGAACTCCAGGGGGGTTCCTTTTTCATGTTTAATAAAGGTCGAAAAAGAGATAAAAGTGTGCTCTGTGGTTAAAATTATTTTTAAGATCATACACATTGGATTCACTGTATTAGCTATAAACCTGCTCAAAGAACCACCAAACGGATTAAAAATACCTGTTTTAATAGTAAAAATGGGTAAAATTTATAGTCAATTGATTAAATATGCATAAAATGATAAAAATACTATTTAAATAAGAATTTACCAAGTCATTTTTACCATTTCACATTTACCGTTCAATTTTTAGTGCTCTGAGCCAATTTTACCCTCGAACTTCAACAACTAATTGCAACAGATTCTGTGGACCATTTCTCATGTCGTCTAGACCAAGTAGGAGATCTGACCTTTGTCTTTCTATTGGTTGCATTCTTTCTCAGTTTCATGCAAAAATTTTAGGGTTTTGGGGCTTCTAGGGTAAATATATAATGCCCTAGGACCAATGCACCCTTGGATGTCTAAAAGTGTGTTGCCGAGGAGTTGGAATGAGGCTCAGGTGCTCTGCAATGCTTTGTCTAAGGAACAAGGGTGCGTTGGGCACAATTCAGAAATTTGCATTGTGTTTTCTACCCAAAACTTCTCCAGTTTTTGCATGGAATGGATCCTAACTAGGCTTATGGTTTGATTTCAGGCTTTGATCGGATCATAATTTCGATTACTTGGCGAGAAAGAGAACATGAGGAACATGATATGGTTTCCTAAATGATCCTGAAACTATGAGAGCCCTCAGAGACTGTGGGTTGCTCAAGTACTTTATATTGTCAGGGATGAGGCAACATCTAGAATTATTGCAGTTCTTGATTCACTCATAGGATCTGGCACTACAGGAATTTCACATTGGGGAAAAAGTGCTCCCAATATTGGTTGATGAAATTTACTTTCTGAGAGGTTTTCTGAGACGTGGTGCCCCCATTTACCTTTCAGGTTCCATCCGTGGAGGTGAGATAGTGAAGGACTACATTCGAAAGTTTTATCGGCCACGTACAAAGACTAGAAAATATGGAAAGATAAACATCAGAGATGTACATGATATGCCTTTGCGAACGCTCCTATTCACTATCACAAATTTAGCTGGTAGCGTGACACTTCATGTCGTGAACAGATCATACATGCAGTATGCACTTGAGTGTCTCGAGCCGATCGTGTTCAACTGGGCTGAAATAGTGTTCCTTCATATGAAAGAACAACTGACCAAAGTAAAAAGTGGCAAGATGAATAATTTCAACTATGGATCTATCTTTATCACTTTCATTTTGGAGTGAGTTCCATTGATGCAGCCACAACATGTGACATTGGGTTTAGCTGGTCCTAGGGATCCAAGGATGCAGAAGTGGGTAGATGGCTAGACATGTTGGTCAGTCATCGATCTCATTCTCCACTGCATTTTTTTCTTGGCTTTGACGATAGCATATCATCATAGAGGAGCGTCCATATGCAGGGATGGATTTCCGTGGAGACCCAGATTTGATTTTACCAGTCGGAGCTCAATGGGGTGTTATAGGTAAAATGTTTTGACCATGTTTTTGATTTTTTGGGTTTTTTACATATTTTGTGTTTTATGTTTCCAAGACTAAAACAAAAATGTTTTATGTATGCATATGTGGGTATTGTTCGACCAGTGGGTTGTGCACAATAGGCGGGTGAACCAGTAGAGAGGATTATCGAGAGAGCGGTCCTTTGGGATTTGGATTTGGCCGAGACTCTGGCTGAGTTACAGTAGCATGTAGAGGGGCTGAATCTCGGGATACCAGATGTCCTGATCGAGGAGTTACTCATGAGGCTGCAATGCCATACTATTGGTGTGCCTAGTTGATGGATGAGGTTATTGTCTAGTCAATTTAGTGTTCCTAAATTGATATAATAAATTGTCAAACAGGGCTAGTAAACTGTTGAAGTGAAGTGCACCATATGTGCCTAGGTATCTTCTTCCTACTTCGTTGTGCTTAGTGTTTTTCTAGTGTTTTTGGTTTTGTGTTTTTATGCTAAAGGGAAAAACTAAATTACTAGCAAAGAGAAGTTACTAATCACACTAAAACAGAATAAAATCTACTCTAAACTATGAATGGTACCAAGAACAGAGAATGCTAATCCTCAGATTGTAAAGTTGCTAAGAAAAGTAACTCATAACATTAAACTTAGTCCAATTCATTTCATTAGAGGTATGTTGTAACAAACTGAGAAAAGGATTAGTTTTGATGTAATGAGGTTCTCTTAGTAAACAACAGCTTAAAACATCACAGAGAAATCTTATTCGTTATTAGAAATCTGTTGGAACATTTTGAGAAAAGGATCATCTGTAACATTGTAAAGAATCCTATGCTAAAATAACTTATGACACTAGAATTAAATCATTCTACAACTCACAATGTTACTATTAAGCCTCATTCAAGGATTAGAGATTTCTTGGAACAACTTGGGAAAAAGATTGTTTGTAAAATCATGAGAATCTCTTACATAATTGCAGAACAGTCAAGAACTCAAAATGATATAAATAATTCCTGTTCATATAATAATGATGTGTTAGAAGAAGTTGAGAACAAGAGTAGCTTATAAAATAATGAGGGTCTTCTAAATCTAACTAACAGGACTGAAATGCAATTAACTCAAAGTACTACAGCTAGATCTCATTCACGTATTAGTGATATATTGGAACAGCTTATGAGAAAAAGATTTACTGTAATATTTGATGTAAGTAAATGACATAAAACATGATGCAAGAGGATAAACTCAGAAAGCTACCTAAGTTAAGAACAAAACAGAGTTAAAGGTCACTTATCTAGAAAATATGCAAAAGCCTTTTTAGATAGTAGGGGCCCTCTACCATCAGATTGGCACATGAATCCTTAACTCCTTAAGGTTGCTTCAGATCATGCATCAAAGTTATACTTCTTTCATTAGAAGAAAACGCTTCAGAAACAGAGTATCACAGTCTTTGA
Source organism: Pinus albicaulis (assembly GCA_034641835.2). NCBI lineage: Eukaryota > Viridiplantae > Streptophyta > Pinopsida > Pinales > Pinaceae > Pinus > Pinus albicaulis. The sequence continues at coordinate 1,313,224,863 of CM076570.1, forward strand.
AAACTGAAAACAAAACATCAACTAACTGTTGCTTGGTTCACCGAGTTATTTTTATAAGAAAATACATAACTGATATTGAGTAGAAATAGGCATAGGTGTCTTTTATAATCAAAATTGAACTAAAACTCCTGTTGAGGACTCGTATTTTGCTGAAGACACCTCAAGAGTCCTTATCCTTATAGAAGTCTGCTTCTTGGTTTTGGCTTTGTCCACGTGCATAACCACTTCCAGATTTTTGCTCAGCCCTCGTGGAGGACAAGGAATGATGCAGGAGAGTTTTGGAGTCTAACCATATACGTCTTTCCCTCAGATGACACCTATAACCTGTTTGAACACAAAGATGGCTACGGAACATACGACTAGCTACAGAATGACTGCATTATGTAGCTAAGTCTGCTAAAAAATCACTACGATAACAAAACCACAAAAGTATAATAAGTCAGTCATTTCATGTATTCTTAAAGTGATTTTAATCATTCTTATTGATATTTTAGGCCTATAACTGATAAAGGATAAATGGAATGAAGTGGAGTTTGGTGAAAAGAAAAGACATTTTTAGGGCTCAACATACCCCCACTGCAAAAATTTTGCATGTCCTCATGCAATCAATCCATGTATTCTGAAACTTCAGCCAGGACATCTAGCTTCCTTTTTCTGCTTTCCTTGGTGTTCAATGGAATTCTAGGCTTCCTTATGACCAATTTGAACCTCAGATTTATAAGTGCCCTATTCAATTTCTTGTTTTTCTTCTTCAACTTCTCACTAGTCTTATACAATTTTTCCATTTGCAGAGATAGAGTTGTGTTCATGTCACTTTTCAGTTTGACTTGTTCCCTTAAAATTTCATTTTCATTTTTTATATGCCTATTGAGTACCTCCAATTCATATTTGTCTCTTTTCAGCATTTCAATTGAAGGTTCTTGTGGACTAGGAGTTCTTTCTCTGTTTTCTGAGGCTCTTTTTTCTAATGATTCAACATAATCATAGATCTGTTGTTGGGCTGGATCTACATCCGGAGTTCCTCTATCAGGATCTTCTTCATACTGGTACTCAGGAGATCTGTCAATTGGTGTCTCTTCATCTTCAATATCTATGATTCCTGTTTGCTTAACTCCTGTCTTCTTCAATATGCCTTTAAGCCCATGACTTCTTCTTAGTTTAGATGGTCCCTCACCTTTTTTTTAGCATCCTTTCTTGTTACCTTTTCCTTTTTGAGCTGTTTCTTGATTTTGGCCAATTTTTCAGAGATAGTTTCCTCACTGTCTTCTCGTATTGATTTATCAGTTTTAATTTCAATAGATTTGGCAACTTTTCCCCTCCTGCTTCTTCTTATAGGTTTTTCTTCAGACAGAGTTTCTTTAGGTACTTCAAAATGATTTCTCAAGAGGAATTCATCCCAACTATCTCCTACCTTCTTCAAATGATGCTCAATTAAAATTTTAACTAAGCCATGATGATATAAGGTGGTTTCTAAGAACTAAATCCTTTTTTGAACATTAGAAGCCATCCTTTTTAGACTATTGAGCAAGAAAAAGGGTAAATTTATCTCTTCATCTAGGAAATTCATCATAAGTATAATGTGATAAACATATATGGTGCCAAATCTCCCCTCACAGGTTATAAACTTTTATAGAATTAGCAACATATTTCGCCATTTATTTTTCAAGGCTGAACTAGGAATGCCTTTCTTGAATCCTGAAATGTCCATACCTAGTGTTTTTAGCATCTGTCTCCAAGCTTCATTGTGAAATTATTTGTTTTTAAACCATCGTTCACCTTGCCTCAGCAACTCTGTTGCTTCTGCTATGAAGGATTCCGTGATAATGAACTTGACATCACCAATTTCGACCTTTGACCCGTTGAATGACCGGGAAAATGACTTGGTGACCTCCTTGTGAAATCCATTGAACTTCTCCAAAAACTTTAGCCATCCAACCTACTGTAACATCTCTTTAATCTGAGGGTAACCTTCTAGATATTTAGTTCCGACTGGCTCGGACCTTACAATAAGTCCCATTGCTTCTTTTCCTTAGCTTCAATTTACTGCTCTGTTACTGCTCTCCTGTTTGAGGTAAAAATGGCTGTAGAGGGTTGTCTCACCCTAAAGATGACTTCTCTGTTTCTGTAGACAGGAATTGGCTACGGAATAAAATGGCATTAATTAGATACGGGATGAGTGAAATACGGTGAGGGTAAATCATAAGAATGATTGAGTTTGAGAGTTTGTCATGGAGCAAAAGACCACAAAGAAAGCTCATGAAGATTTTCAAAATCATCAATGAATGTTTCGGGTTAATGACGTGACCTAATAGGTCACTTCAAGTACTGACCGTTAACTTCTAATAAATGATGATTTGATATGGAGTGGAATGGAAGGGATTTGTTTAAGGATTTTATGACAGGCTTGATCAATTCAAATAATCAAAATAACTTTATGAAACATACATATGACTTAACCATACTATATCTTTCATAATTTGCTATCATAATAATTTCACACACAATTTTACCTTAGCCCTTCTTTTGATTTTTGTTGCTTTAATATGTTTTGTCTTTCCTTTGAAAATTATTGATCTTTCAGACTCCATAATCCTTTTGATTTTACTTGCTGAAGTAGGTTTGCAGGATCAATTGGCTGCTGAACAAATGATTGCTGAATGGTTGGCTGCAGAAACGATGGCTGCAGAATATCTGGCTGCAGAATGTACCTGTAAAAGCTTTGAGACATGGAATGAAATGATTTGAAATATGGATGGAATGAAGTATGAAGTAGAATGAAATGGATCATGAAATATAGTGGAATGAAGTATGGATGAAGTGAAATATGATGAAATGAAATGGATCATAAATGTGGAGTGGGATGAAATATGAAAAGTGAGCCTACAACTTATGATTTTGTAATACTCAATTGCAGAAAAAGAACAATTTTGAAAATCTGAAATGAAATGAGATGGATCATGAAATGGAGTGGAATGAAGTATGAATGAAGTGAGATATGGTGGAATGAAATGGATCATAAATGTGAGTGGAATGCGATATGTAAAGTGAGCTTGCACTTATGATTTTATGATACTTAATTGCAGGAAAAGAACAATTTTGAAAAGCTAAAGTGTCAGAATAATTCTAATTTTCACCTTATCTTTTCTGTATAAACATGCTAATCAATGATTAGTTTTCATGTTTATACTTTATTTATTTATTTGTATAATTTTTTTTTTCAACTAATTACAGAAAATACAATTAAGTTGATGAAGAAGAAGGATTCTTATTCATTAACTTCACATCACTGTTCTCTTGGAATCTCTTGACAAATTCTTCTCTTGAAAGTGGCTTATGATACAGTTTCAATCTATGACCATTTATAAGAAAAGTCACCTTATCTTCATCTATTGTCCTGATTTTTATTGCTTCATTGTCAACAAATTTCACAATTTCATATGGCCCAAGCCAATGTGTTTGGAATTTACCTTGAAAATCTTTGAACTTTGAATCAAACAAGAGGGCCCAGTCACCTTCTTTGAATTTCTTTTCCTTAATGTACTTATCATGCCATCTAGTCTTTTGCTATTAGACTATATTTTTTCTTTGGACTGCATCCTATCTGATCTCATCCAATTCATTAATCTGCTCCAATCTGTGCTTTTGTGCCTCTGTTAGATCAAGTCCTAGCTGGATTGCCATTTTAAAAATTTGAATCTAAAACTCTATGGGAAACAAGACTTGTTTTCCATAAACAATTTCATAGGGGGTATGACCTGTTGTGCTTCTCCATGTAGTTCTATAGGCCCACAAGGCTTCAGGAAGCCTGTCTACCCAATCTCTTCTATGTAAATGAACGGTCTTTGTTAGGATCCCTTCAATGACCTTATTGGTAGATTCCACTTGGCCATTTGCTTATGGATGATAGGGAGTAGATTTTCTGTGTCTGATTTTGTACTTCTCTACCATTTGTTCCACCAAATTTGATGTGAATTGAGCTCCTTGATCTGTAACAATTTCTTTTGGGACACCAAAACGAGTAAAAATATCCTCAAAAAGAAAATTAACTACAGATGCTTCAGTAGCAGAAAGTAATGGCTTGGCCTCTACCCATTTGGTAACATAATCAGTGCAAACTAATATATATTTCTTTTATCTTGATGGAGGACTAATAGGTCCTACAAAATCTAAAGCCCATTTTTCAAAAGGTTCAATATGTACCTGAGGCTGCAATGGCATCTCACCTGAAGGAGAAGGTTTCCCTACCCTTTGGCAACTGTCACACCTTTTGACATACTCTTTAGCATCTTTAAAAAGGGATGGCCAATAATATCCCAAATGAAGGATCTTATAAGTTGTCATTTTATCAGCAAAGTGTCCACCACAAGGTTCATCATGACATGCCTTGAGGATCTCAGGCATCTCATCTTCTCGAACACATCTCCTAATGATAAAGTCTGGACCTATTTTGTATAACTCATTAGCAACCCATGAATATTTTGCACTGTCATAAATGATCTTTCTTTTGTCTCTTGCATTCATTATTGAAGGAAATTTCCCTGAAACTAAATAATTAGCAATATCAGGAAACCAAGGAGTTTGAGTAGAAATTGCAAAAAGATATTCATCAAGGAATTGATCTTCAACTGGAGTGTTGTCTTTAATGTTTTGGAGTCTACATAGGAAATCATCTACTGTATTTTTTTTCCAAGCCTATCTAGAATGGTAATGTTGAATTCCTGTAAAAGCAATAACCATCTTATGACTCTGCCATTAGTAATTGATTTGTTCATTAGATATTTAATTGCAGAGTGATCTGTGTGAACAAAAGTTTCATAGCCTGTTATATAGTGTCTGAATTTATTTATGGCATGAAAAACAGCTAAGAACTTTTCGGGGCGTGCTGGGCTGAGACTGAATTAAAGGGGTCAAATTTTTACTTCATAGTAAAAATATGAAAAGGTAATTTCCAGTTAGGTCCCCTCAAAATAGGTGCTTCATAGATTTTTGTTTTCAGGGTCTCAAAGGCTAACTGGAAATCAGGATTCCACTTGAATTCACAGTCCTTGGTAAGTAGTTTGAAAAGTGGAGATGCTATATTGGTGAAGTTTTCTATAAATCTTTTGTAATACCCTGTAAATCCTAGAAAACTCCTAACATCTTTTTGACAACTTGGAACAGATAAGTTAGAGATGACTTCAACTTTTGACTCATCAACTCTAATCCCATCTCCTGAAATGTGATGCCCCAAAACAATCCCTTCAGTAAATATCTTGAAACACTTCTCATGACTTAGTAAAAGATTTACTTTTTTACATCTCTTTAAAACTTTTTCCAAGTTTGCTAAGGCTTCTTCAAATGTGTTTCCATAGACTGTGAAATCATCCATATATACCTCTACACAGTCATGTGTTAGATCTGAAAAGATTCCTAGTACTACCCTTTGAAATGTTGCAGGTGCATTGCATAGTCCAAATGGCAATACTCGGTAAGCATAGGTACCCCAAGGACAGGTAAATGTGGTTTTGTCTTGATCTTCAAGTGCTACTTGAATTTGATTATAACCACTAAACCCATCTAAGAATGAGAAGTACTTTTTGCCAGCTAATGTATCTAACACCTGATCTATGAAAGGTAGGGGAAAATGATCTTTAAGAGTAGCTTTGTTTAATTCCCGGTAGTCAATACATACCCTCCATTTACCATTTTTCTTTGGCAAAATTACCAAAGGCGAAACCCACTGACTATCTGAAATGGGATAAATAAAGTTGACATTTAACAATTTCTGCAATTCTTCTTTAACAATCTCCCTAAGGTTTGGATTCATCCGTGTATGAGGTTGTCTGATTGGTTTACAATTTTCCTCTATGTAGATGTGATGAGTGCAAGTCTTAGGGCTTATCCCTTTCATATCAGTGTACTCCCATGCATATGCAGAAGAATGTCTCTGTAATATTTTGACTAGATTTTCTTGTTGAAATTTCTCTAGGTTCTTGTTTATGTTTAAAGTTTTACCTGGAAATATCTCAATTGTTGAGCTGCCGAATTTATCCATGGAGTAAAGAGACATTTGTCTTGATGATAAAAACTCAATGTTGGATTCTTCTTGAAATTGTTCATGTTTGTCTTCTGAAGAGGATTCAAAATTTTGTAAGGTATTCAGAATCTGGCTATCTTCACTAATTTATGAAATTGTGAAGAGAGGTTCTATGTCTTCTTCATCCTCAATCCATTGAGTATCATCTAACTCTGTAATTGTTCTTGCTGGAGGATACAAGGTAAATTTCTTGGTTGAACTACCATCATAGATGTACATATCACCGGATCTACAACTAATGAAAGCATCGGCTGTAGCTAACCAAGGTCTTCCTAATATAATAGGATGTCCTCCTAGATTATTTTTAGGAGTTTAGGATCATAAAATCCACAGGGTACTCCCAAGAATCTAAGGACACTGGAATGTCTTCTATTACCCCATCAGGTTTAATCATAGATCTATCTGCTAATTGTAATAATGTGGGTGTAAAAAGAAGATTAGGAAGCTTTAGTTTATCCATGATTTGTCTACTCATGATATTGATTGCTGCTTCTAAATCAATAAGTGTGTTTTGGATCTCAGTTCCATTGATGTGTATTTTAACAACTAGATTTCCTGGGTCTAGATACTTTGGAATAGCAATCTTACCCATCATGATGTCTGCTATTTTTCCTGCCAGTTGAATTTTCTTTGTCTCTTTTATTATTTTTCTTGTTTTTTTCATGCTCAACTCCTTTATTGTCTTTGTTAAGATTGGAATTTCCTTGATAGCTTGTAATAATGGGATCTTAATACAAAAATTCCTTAGCTCATCTAGGAAATCATAATTAGGCACCATAATTTGTTTCTCTACACCCTTATCAATTTGTAATCTTTCTGAAAAGGGAGGTGTATAGGTGAATGTTGATGGGTTCTCTAATATAGGAGTTGAAATTATTGGTTCTTTTTGTTTTGATTTTTCAATATTTGGGTCTTGAAAAGATGTGCTCTCTTCAAGACTTTTATTTACCCGTAGAGAATCTTCCTCAGAGTTGTTTTGCTCTTGTATGATTACATAAGGTTTCTTTTTTTCAAGTATTCTTCTAGACCTAAGTTGAACATCATTAAGGTCTAAAGGAGTAATCAAATAGGTTGGGAACTGTTGACCTTCTATCATGTATGTGTTCTGAGGATTTTTATTATTGGAGTTTGGTATAGGTTGGGCAGGTAACTGATTTTATTTCTGAGGAAATGGTAATGGAAGTGGTGGATTTTGTTAAGGATTATTTTGAGGAGGGAAATTTGGATATGGTGGATATTGATAATACTGAGAGTATCTTCCATAGGGATTTTGTGCTCCTTGTGCCCAAGTTTGAGATTGATTTTGGAATTGGGGCCAAGGTTGCTGCCAAGAATTCCAATTTGGTGGGGGTTGATTATATAGTTGATCATTGAATCCTTGTGTTTGAGGTCCTTGTCAAGGCCTCCTAGAGACAAAATTGAGAGATTCTATGGAATTTGTAGGGGTTTCTTCTTGAAAGACAGCTTTAAGACCAGGAAGTGAAGGACAAATCTTGGTCTCATGTTTTTCTGAACAAATTACACAAGTCTCTACTATTTTTGCATCCAAAGGGCACTCTCTCAAGGCATGCTTCTTTCTACATTTGGGACAAAATATTGCTAAGGCATTAGATTCAACTTTTTGCTTGTTTTGTAACTTAAGGGTGTCTATTTGTTCACTAAGACTCCCTAAAATGTCAGATTTGAATTCATCAAGCATATGTCCTATTTCTGCCCTACTTACTGTCCCAGAAGCAGACTTACTTGCCCTTGCAAGAGTAGGGTCTCTTGGTCCTTTTAAAGTTTTAGATTTCCCTCTTGAAAGGTTGATACATAATTCAGCTATTTCAGGTAATGTGAGCTGAGATATATCTTTTTTTCCCATCATATTAAGGATATCTAGCCATTCATCCATAATTGTCTTCAACAAGAGAGCTTTCAAAGTATCTTAGTCTAAGCTTTCCATTTTTTCTCTCTTGATGTTATAGTTAAATCTTTCCAACAAATCTTCCAGATTTTCATCCTCTTTTTGTACCATTTTAAACACTTCCTCCTTATGGTTGATTGGCATACAGTAATCCAAATATCTCTCTAGAAATTCTTGTTTCATATCTTCCCATGTCCTAATAGAACTATTGATTAAACTCATAAACCATTTTAATGCTGCTCCTTTCAATGTTGAAGGGAATAGTTTAAGTTTTTGGGCATCTTGTAAGTAATCATAGGTTCTACATAGGACTTCAAATTCAAATAGGAAGATTTCAGGATCTTCACTTTTGAGTCCATAAAAGTTTGGAAGGACAGAGGGTGAAATATTTTTCATAGTTGCATTGGTTTCTTCATCTACTATAGGAAACCCAAAAGAGCTTCCCATTTCCCTTCTACCTCCTTCTTCACCTCTACCTCCTTCTCCTCTACCTCTACCTCTACCTCCTCCAAATAGTGTATGTTCTCCATTAAAGACTCCTCCTCCCCCTTCTTCTGCCATGGTTTATTCTTCTGTGGAAGTGAAAAAGTTTATGTCTCCAACAGGGGTCCTTGAATCGTCTTCTAAGATCGGTTCAGTGCATGAAGTGGAAGGTCTCTCTGATGGAATATCTGATCTTAAGTCTTCTGGAAGTCTATGATCAGTATAGTATGGAATGTAGGTTTGAGTTGGAGGTGTGCTGCCTCTTGGTCTTGGTGGAACAAGTGGTGTTCTAGGAATCAAGCTTCTACTTCTTATAAATCTACCCCTTGAGTCTCTTTCTCTACGCATATCATTGTTTTTGGGAGGTAAGAAATAAGGCTACCTAGTTACACTTCCCCGGCAACGATGCCAAAATGTCTAGTCAACTTAGTGTTCCTAAATTGATATCATAAATTTTCAACCAGGGCTAGTAAACTATTGAAGTGAAGTGCACCATATGTGCCTAGGTATCTTCTTCCTACTTCGTTGTGCTTAGTGTTTTTCTAGTGTTTTTGGTTTTGTGTTTTTATGCTAAAGGGAAAAACTAAATTACTAGCAAAGAGAAGTTACTGATCACACTAAAACAAAATAAAATCTACTCTAAACTATGAATGGTACCAAGAACAAAGAATGCTAATCCTCAGATTGTAAAGCCGCTAAGAAAAGTAACTCATAACATTAAACTTCGTCCAATTCATTTCATTAGAGGTATGTTGGAACAAAATGATAAAAGGATTAGTTTTGATGTAATGAGGTTCTCTTAGTAAACAACAGCTTAAAACATCACAGAGAAATCTTATTCTTTATTAGAAATCTGTTGGAACATTTTGAGAAAAGGATCATCTGTAACATAGTAAAGAATCCTATGCTAAAATAACTTATGACACTAGAATTAAATCATTCTACAACTCACAATGTTACTATTAAGCCTCATTCAAGGATTAGAGATTTCTTGGAACAACTTGGGAAAAAGACTGTTTGTAAAATCATGAGAATCTCTTACATAATTGCAGAACAGTCAAGAAATCAAAATGATATAACTAATTCTTGTTCATATAATAATGATGTGTTAGAAGAAGTTGAGAACAAGAGTAGCTTATAAAATAATGAGGGTCTTCTAAATCTAACTAACAGGACTGAAATGCAATTAACTAACAGGACTGAAATGCAATTAACTCAAAGTACTACAACTAGATCTCATTCACGTATTAGTGATATATTGGAACAGCTTATGAGAACAAGATTGATTGTAATATTCGATGTAAGTAAATGACATAAAACATGATGCAAGAGGATAAACTCAGAAAACTGCCTAAGTTAAGAACAAAACAGAGTTAAAGGTCACTTATCTAGAAAATATGGAAAAGCCTTTTCAGATAGTATGGGCCCTCTACCATCAGATTGGCACACAAATCCTTAACTCCTTAAAGTTGCTTCAGATCATGCATCAAAGTTATAATTCTTTCATTAGAAGAAAACGCTTCAGAAACAGAGTATCACAGTCTTTGAAAACTGAAAACAAAACATCAACTAATTGTTTCTCGTTTCACCGAGTTATTTTTATAGGCAAATACATAACTGACATTGAGTAGAAATAGGCATAGGTGTCTTTTATAATCAAAATCGAACTAAAACTCCTGTTCAGGACTCGTATTTTGCTGAAGACAACTCAAGAGTCCTTATCCTTATAGAAGTCTGCTTCTTGGTTTTGGATTTGTCCACGTGCATAACCACTTCCATATTTTTGCTCAGCCCTCGTGGAGGACAAGGAATGATGCAGGCGAGTTTTGGAGTCTAACCATTTACGTCTTTCCCTCATATGACACCTATAACCTGTTTGAACACAAAGATGGCTACGAAACATATGACTAGCTACAGAATGACTGCATTCTGTAGCTAAGTCCGCTAAAAAATCACTACGACAGCAAAACCACAAAAGTATAATAAGTCAGTCATTGCATGTATTCTTGAAGTGATTTTAATCATTCTTATTGATATTTTAGGCCTATAACTGATAAATTATAAATGGAATGAAGTGGAGTTTGGTGAAAAGAAAAGACATTTTTAGGGCTCAACAGTTATTGCGCATGATAGCCCAAGTAGTGACCTATTATCATGAGCACCACTAGATCTAATTAGGATATGTTATGTTTGTATACATTTTTAGGTCATATGACCAACGTGTATGGGAAACATTTATTTGTAAAAAACTCGATTATATATCTATTTTACTTTCAGTGTTTTCTTATGGTTATGTGCAATACTATTCAATTGTGTGATGTGAATTGAAAATCTATCTTTACATATGTTGAAAATGTCTATTTAACGCATAATTTGCTAAATAATCAGTTAAAGTGTTAAATTTTCTAGAAATGTGTTGATATTGGATGTAATCAAAATGTATTTCCAAAAGACGAACTCTAAGGAACATGTGATGAATAGCTGGATTTCAGACAATATAAATACTAGTTAGCTGTAGTATGACAAGTTGTGAGTCTAGCCTGATGATGATGCAACTAATTCCAAGTGAAATGGAATCAGAGAGGAGTTCGATCAATGCCCTATGCTCAGCAATATTGTTGGTGGATCGACCAATAAAAATCCCTTTGAAACTCACCAACTTGCCACTTGGAGCGAAGATGGCCCATGCTGCAGAGGATAGATTCTGTGTACCACGACTAGCACCATCGGCATAACCAAAAAATGGTTCCAAAGATTCTGACATCTGCAAAGAAATGCAAATCAGATTACTAACCACATGAAAAACTCTTGAAAGACATACTGTGACACACACACAGAATCAAAGCATATATACAGTATCATAGAATGTTTATTAAGCAGAATCAAGCATAGTAACATTTTAGATACAACCCATTTCGAGGCTGCGATTATGGAATCCCATCATAATCTACCAACTCATAGGCACCCTTAGTCAGAATATGCTTAAATATAGGGGCCACGCCATAATGGTTCGAATTTTCTTGTTCATATCTTATCATTTTCTTGATCATAAAGAAAGACTAGGTCTCCTTCCAATAAGGTGTGAGGCTTGACATTGTGATCATATTGCGCCTTGATTCATCTCTTATGTGTTTCGTTGGCCAATGCGGCTTAATGACATGTTTCGTCTAGATGGATGAGATCTAAAAGACGTGCCTTTTCATCATAAGTGTCAGGTAGCAGGTCAATCACAAGTTTCAACGATGGAATTTCACATTGAATCAGTAAGATAGCTTCCAGACCGTAAACCAGCTGAAAGGGAGTAAATCCAGTTGCGTTTCTCACCGAGGTTAGATAAGCCCAAAAAGTTGAGTAAAGGATTAAATTCCAGTTTCGTTTATGAACCCCAATCATTTTTTGAAGCATACACTTAAGAATTTTATTGATGGCTTCAACTTTTCCATTAGCTTGCGGATAATAAGGGGTAGAACTATCATGCGATAGTCCTAACTTGGCAGTCAACTCAATAATCATGTGATTGCAAAAATGTTTTCCATGATCTGTGACTATGGCTTGTGACACACCAAACTGCGTAACCACATGGTTAAAGAAAAATAATGCAGTTGTCTCGCCTGTGTTGTTAAATGTAGGCATCGCCTAGACCCACTTGGTAAAATAGTTGACAGCAACAATAATATACCCATGCCCCCCGACCGAGCAAGTGTTACATGTCATGAATTCAATGCCCCATTTAGAAAATGGTCCAACAACGACGACAAGATGCACTGGTGTTGGCGGCATGTAGGTTTTACGATCAAATATTTGGCAAGCATGACAACTTCTGACCGACATAATGCAGTCATGAAATACGTTAGGCCAGAAGTAACCAGTGCGGAGAATCTTCTGCGTGGTAGAAAAACCAGAAAAATTTCCACCACAAGCGCCAGCATGGAAATCATTTAAAACTTCCTCGGCCTCCTCATGAGTGAGGCACCTACGTAAAATCTTATCGACACTATGACGATAAAGTGTATCATCGACGATAAGATAATCTTTGGCTTGGTATCAAATACGTCGTTGTTGCGAGCAAGAGGTATTGAGTGAGAAAGTTTGAGTCTGGAGATAGATGAAAAAATCTCCATACCATGGGTCAGATGATGCGATCATAAACAAAGACTCGTCCAGAATGGATGGTTCCGATGTAGACTCAGTGCTACTCGAGGGAAGGTCGCAGATAAGCTCAACAAAAACCAAAGACTTCTTTGACTTGGATTTGATGAATTCCAAATCAAATTCCTGTAAAATGACAATCCATTTTTAATATTTCCCCCCCAGCAATTGACGTGACAGAATATATGTCATAAGGTTGCAATCCGAAATGACAATGGTCTTCCAGAGTAGGATATAGTGACGAAATATTTGTACAGCTTGAATGGCTTTCAAAGCGAGCTTTTCAACATAAGTGTACTTAACTTCTATATCACTGATATTGCGACTCAAATAATAGAGCATATGTTCAATCCCATCTTCTTATTTGACTAAAAACATGGCGATGGTTTTATCTGTAGCGGTGAGATATAGGAAATAATCACTCTGATAATTTGGGGGATACATTAATGATGCACGGATCAGGGTATATTTAAGAACACCAAAGGAAGCTTCTGCAACCTCATCCCAATGGAAGGGAGTCCCCCTTTTCAAGAGTCGAGTAAATCCTTTAGCCATTTAGGCTTAATTGGGGATGAATCTCCTTTGAAAGTTAGCCTTCCCTTGGAGTCTCTATAATTGAAGTAGATTGTAAGGCGTAGGAAAATCAAGAATGGTCTGTACCTTCAAGGGATTAAGTCGAATTCCGTCTTTCGACACGACGAACCAAGCAAACAACCTGAACTGACACAGAACACACATTTTTGTGAATTGAGGCATATTTTGTAGTGACAACATCGTAAAAAGATCACTCTCAAATGTAGCAGGTGGTCAACCCGTTTCCATGAATGGGAAGGTAAGTCATCCAGATACATTTGAAAAATGTGTTTGATGTCATGGAAAGGATAATTCATTTCCCTCTATAATGTTTCCCCAACGTTATTTAAACCAAAAGGGAGTTTTCGATAAGTGAATGTGCCCCAGGGACAAATAAAAACTTTTTTATATTGGTCCTCTGGGCAAATATTGATTTGATTGTAACCGAAAAATCCATCCATGAAAGAAAATATTTCACATCTGGCACATTCGCCAATAATTTGGTCGATAAAGGGATTGGGATAGTTGTATTTTGGACAAGCATGATTAACATCCAGATAATTAACGCACACTCTATTTTTCCCCTGTTTCTTCATGACAGGAACAATGTTAGAGACCCAATACATAAGCGGAATAGGGTAAATGAAACCAACATGAAAAAAAATTTCAACCTTTTCTTTAATGGCAACAAATTTCTTAGGATGAATAGGACGGAGGCACTGTTGTACCCGCTTGACATCAGGGTACATTTTAATCTCATGCTCAACAATTTTGGAATCAATGCTTGGCATTTCCTCATATGACCAAGCAAATACATCTTGGAATTCATGGAAAAGAGAGCGGTAAGTATCAAGTTCAGATGCTAAGAACAAGACGCGCCAACATGAATGTTTTCTACAATGCCATGTTTGGTCGAAATATCAATAGAAATTGTTTCTTCGATATTTGATGGTTTTCGCTCAGAATCGATGGTGTGGATAGGAATGGAATTTGTTAATAAATCAACGACTATAGTGTGATATAGTTCAGTTGGAATATCTTCATTGTAATCTGGAAGATGGGATCGTTGATGAGAATTTTTCCATGGTTCTTCTTCTGGCATCATGGATTCCATAACGATCTCATCAGTTGAGTATACATGTGAAAAATTATTAAGAGAAATACCATAATCCAAAGAATGATTGACCCAAATAGTCAGCAACAAAGGATCAGGATTGGCCGCATAAGCCAAAAATATTGATTGTTATGCGAGCTCAATTGGACTAAGTGGCATGATTTCACCCACCCTATCTATGTCGGAATCATTGGGAATCACCCCTAAGAAAGATGAAGTGGAAGATATCATATTGCAGGTCACTATTTTTTCAATTTCCACCGATGTCGAAGGCAATGGTAACGAAAAGGTGCCCATTAGGGAAGAATCCTTAAAGAGTCCTACACCAATATTCTGAAGAGATGGCAGGGGTCCATGAACAAACATAATGCTTCCATTTTTTTGGGAACCAGAGGTGAAGAAGAGTTGATTGATGATTGTGATGCCTCCCTTATGGGGGAAAACAACCATATGGAAGTAAGTAGATACAACAACAGTCATAGCGTAAACCCACAGTATTCCAAGTAAAATATTGTAGTTAAGGGATCTATCAACGACCTCAACTTCAATAGTAATTTTTTTCCCCCTAGTTCGACTTACAGGTTACTGAGAATTCCACAAGGCTTATATGTACGACCATCAAAAGCTTTCAACGTCGTAGGTGATTGTGATAAAGTCAGCGAGCCAAGTGTCTTCCAGCAACTCATAAACATGATACAAGTAGATGCGCCCTCATCAATAATAGTCCGATGAATGAGGCGATTTAGGACATGTACTTGAATAAAAAATGCTAATTGTGCTGGCAATTGTGGAACATAGCCCGCATAGTTAAAGACTACAAGATTCGAATCTATCGAATCGATTCCACTAATCGCCAACAAAAAAGCTTGCTTTTGGGAGGGACAATTCTGAAGAACCTCAAGCGTTGACATAGAAGAAGGTTACTGAACCAGATCTTTGACTACGTTATAATTTTGAGCTGCATGAACTCGAGGGTTGAAATTCGATTTATAAATGACTCCCTTCAATGGTTTTATTATTAACTCAGGAATAATAAGTGGCGGAACTAAATCAGACGAAGTAAAAGTAAAAGTAGTAGGTTGATCTGTAGTCTAACCATTCAATGACGAAAGGGGATTACTATAATCTTTACTTCAAGTAGACATCAAAACATTAGTTTTGGGCTTAATGGCGGATAGCATAAGCACTTGTGAACTAGAAGCGGGATCTGTAGCAACCATTTGTGTTTCTGGGTTTGGAAAAGGATTTGTCAACACTGCAAATGCGACAAAAGTGTTAAGAAGCTTCGAGACTTATTAGCGGTGAGGACTATTGGGTTTGTGTTATATTCTTTCCACGACTAATCACGCGCGAGGGGGTAACATGGGGGGCGATAGGCCCCCCTATACATTGTGCTGGGCGCAACGTATGGGGGGATCACAGGGAGGCGGTAGCCCCCCCTATTGGGGTTTGGGGCAGTGCCCTAGAAATTTTTTTGGTCCTTATTTTCTGGTGGGCGGACCCACCCATGGTTTTGTGCATGGGTTTGCACATGGTTTTGGGGCATGATGGTTTTCAGCCCTTGGTATTTTGTAGATCCGGTCAAGGGAACTACGGTTATATTCTAATCCAGGGTTAATGGATTGGGGTTTATGTATGCTTCGGCATGTATATATATGTGTTGTAATGCTAAGAGGAATATAATGAAAAATCAAGCTGGCTCTCTCGATTTGGGATCCAGGGGAAAATCTCTGTGTATATCTGTTTTATGTTTTATGCTCTCACTATTGTTTATTTTCTGTTTTTAAGATTCATTTGCAGTTAATTTGGTATCGAAGCAGTTTTGGCTTCAAGGGGATGCCTTTGCTGCTGAGGGGTTTTTGCTCAGGCCTGAGGTAGACCCTGTTTAGTGGGAGATCTGCGAGATCGATTCTTGCGGTGAAAGAAGATGGCGAGCGGCAGGAAGATTTAGATCGAGAAATTTAATGGTCAGAGTTTTGAGTTGTGGAAGCTCAAGATGGAGGATCTGCCGGTGGATAAAGATCAGTGGATCGCGGTAGATCCGAGTACTAAACCAACGAAAATGTCAGATGAAGACTGGAAGAAGCTGGATCGGAAGGCAAAGAGAAAAATACGGTTGTGTGTCTCAGATTTAGTATTGTTGAATGAATCTGGGGAAGCTACGGCGAATACCTTGTGGGACAAGCTAGGGACTTTGTACCAATCTAAGTCTCTGGTGAATAAATTGTTCCTGCGGAAAAAGTTGTATAACCTGAGGATGAGGATGGAGACTCGGTGACAGAGCATCTGAATGCCTTCAATAATGTGGTAAGTCAGCTGCCATATGTTGATATTAAAATCTCAGATGAAGATAAGTGCATCAGTTTGTTGTGTTCTCTACCAGATTCGTAGGACAGTATGGTTATTGCAATAGGTAGCAATACAACTACCTTGAATTTTGATGACATTGTCTCAACCTTTCTATCGGAGGAAATGAGATATGGAGAAATATGGAGGTTCAGAATGGAGATGCCTTATCTGTACGAGGAAGGTCCCATAACATAAACAAGAACAAGGTTTCGAGTGGGAGATCTAAATCTAGAGGGAGATCTAAATCTCCTGGAAAGTTTGTAAAGGTGTGCTGGAAATGTGGAAAGGAAGGGCACTACAAAAAGGACTGCAGATCTAAAGCTCCTGAGAAAGGAAAGGGATCTAATGATGCTCCTTCTGCAGAAGAAAAAACCACCTCAGATGAAGGTGGGGATGTGTATTTGGCTTCTTCTTCAAATACACATGTAGATCATGAGTCATGGTTGATTGAATTGGGTGCATCCTTTCACTTCACTCCCCATAGGGAGTGGTTTTGCGAGTATGAGAAATATGATGGTGGTGATGTCTTCTTAGGTGATGATAGGAGGGCCAGAATCATAGGACGTGGAAAAGTCAAGCTGAAGCTGCAAGGTGGAAGGATTAGAGCACTTCCTGGTGTTCTACACATTCCCGCATTGGCCAAAAATCTGATTTCTGTAAGCAAGATGGATGATGCAGGTGTAAAAATAGTGTTCGAGAAAGATGCCTATAAGATGGTTCAGGGGGCACTGGAATTAATGCGGGGAGTTCGGATTGGAACTCTGTACAAGCTTCAGGGCAACAATGTTATTGATGGGTGCAACAGTTCTGTGGTTGCTGAAGGTGGAGCGGAAAGCCTAGTGGTCTCTGGAGAAAAGACCATGTTATGGCATCAAAGGCTTGGACATATTGGAGAGAAGAGCCTTCGGATAATTCATGGAAATGGTATGGTAGAAGGTATGTCTAATAGCTCTCTGGATTTTGATTTCTGTGAACATTGTGTATATGGGAAGCAGAATCGGGTGAGTTTTCTCCTTTTGGTGCTAAGAGTGGCGAACAAGATATTAGAGTCACAGACAAGATGTGTTGAGACCGTCGGGCCGATCACCGGGTAAGTTTTTGTACTACCTATGTTTCATTCATAGATGACTTCTCAAGGAATACATGGATATATTTTTTGAGGAAGAAATATGAAGTCTTTGACAGATTTAAAGAATTTAAGGCTCTGGTGGAAAACCAGACAGAGAAGAAGATAAAGGCACTGAGGACAGATAATGGTGGGGAGTTCTGCAAGAAGGAATTTGAAGAGTTCTGTAAGAAGTGTGGCATAGCACGGCAGAAGACTACTCCATACACACCTCAACAAAACGGAGTTGCAGAAAGAATGAACAGAACACTGATGGAAAAGGCAAGAAGCATGCTCAGTGGTACCGGGTTAGGACAAGAATTCTGGGCAGAGGCAGTGGAGACTGCATGTTACTTAGTTAACAGATCACCTTCATCAGCGTTGGAGTATAAGACTCCACATGAGGTATGGACTGGTAAGAAACCCTCTCTTTCACATCTAAGGGTATTTGGATGTGATGCATATGTACATGTTCCAAAGGAGAAAAGGACCAAGTTGGATAATAAATCTGAAAGGTGCATCTTTATTGGGTATAAGGATGGTTTAAAGGGTTACAAGCTTTGGAGCCCAGAAACAAGGAAGGTTTTGTACAGCCGAGATGTGGAGTTTAGAGAAGTGAAAGATATTTTTAAACATGAATTCCTACCAAAGGAACCTGAGAAGATAGAGTTTGAGCTAAAAGAGGATGAATCAGACTCTACAATAGAAGAAGACTCAGAAGATGAAGAGCCACAAACTCCAGCTTTGAGAAGATCAGTTCGGGAAAGAAGGCAACCAGAAAGGTATAGTCCATCCGCTTTCTGTTCAGGTTTTGCCTTAACTATAACTGATGATGAACCCAGAACTGTCAGGGAGGCAGTAGATTCAGAGGATGGAAAACTCTGGAAGGAGGCCATGGTTGATGAAATGTTATCCGCATAAATGAGGGTGGGGATCCGTGGAGTTGTCAATTTTGGCGAGCCCATCAGATAAAATGGGTGTTTGGAAGTAGGAAGATGAATGTATACAAGGTGGAGAACATAAAGTTTGATTGGTAGCAAATTTATTCCTGTGTGTCATGGAAATTGATTTTGGGTGATATTTTTTCTATGTTACGCAGTTACTTTATTAGATTACTTTTATCTATTGTCGCCGTACGAAGCTGAGAAGAGACCAGATGGATGAAGACAAAATTTCTTCACGGAACTGAAGAGGAGACTTATATGAAACAACCCGAAGGCTTTATGGTGAAGGGTAAGCAAGAACTGGTGTGCAGGTTGAAGAAGTCTTTGTATGGGTTAAAACAGTCACCAAGGATGTGGTATCAGAAATTTGATACCTATATACGGGGACTTGGCTTCACCAGAAGAAAGGAGGATGACTGTGTTTATTTTAAATTAATTGCATTGTGTTATTTATTTGGTCTTGTATGTGGATGATATGTTATTGATTGGAAATGAAAAAGAAATTATCCAAGATTTGAAGACCCAACTGTTCTCCAAATTCGACATGAAGGATCTTAGTGCTGCAAACTATATTTTGGGCATGGAAATTAAGAGAGATCGGGCAAACAGGAAGCTCGTGAGGAAGTGAAGAGGGCTAGTATTGCAGAGGTTCAATATGTAGGATAGAAAACTGGTGAATGTTCAAATTCCTATAGGTAAAAAGTTGTCTGCTGAATAGTGTCCTAAGACATAAGAAGAAGAGGAGGATATGTCCCATGTTCATGCAAGTGCAGTGGGTAGCCTAATGTATGCAATGGTCTGTACTTGACCAGAAATTTCACATGCAATGGGAGTATTGAGCAGGTTTACGTCAAACCTAGGGAAGGAGCATTGGACAATAGTGAAGCGGGTTTTCAGATATTTGTGTGGCACTAGTGATTATGGTCAGGCTACTGTGAAGACCCGTATCAAGAGTGTTAGAAATTTGTGGTTTTTTTGATGCAAGACTGGTCAGAGATTCAGACTAAAGAAGATCTACAAGTGGGTATGTGTTTGGCCTATTTGGAGAAGGCAGCTAGTTGGATGAGAAGAGGCTTTTGTAGTGGCTTCTTCAACTACAAGAGTATGTAATACATGGTAGCCACCTGCAAGCAAGGAAGCGCTTGGTTGTAGAGATTGTGTTCGTTAAGGGTTGCGGTAAGCCATAAGGATAGACCGTATAGCTAAAGGCAAATTTTCGCTAAGAACCCCAGAGTCATTCAAAGACAAATCACATTGATGTTCAATATCACTTTGTGAGATATATGGTTGAAGCTAAAAGGGTGTTGTTGGTAAAGGTGGACACTTTGAATAATGTTGCAGATGCATTGACAAAGTCTATGAGCACTCAGAAGTTCTCTTGGTGTAGAGAAACAATGGGTGTTGCAAAGTTGGGCTAATGACTCAGCTCTCTTGTGGCCCCCTGTGGAAAGAAAACAACAAGTGGGAGAATGTTGGGTTTGTGTTATATTCTTTCCACGACTAGTCACGCATAGGGGTGCGATAACCCCCCCCTCGTTTCTGTGGGTCCGTGTGCTGCCCCGTAAATTTTTTTTTGGTCCTTATTTTTCTGCCAGGACCTTACCCATGTTTTGTGCATGATTTTGCACATGGTTTTGGGGTACGATGGTTTTCGGCCCCTGGTATTTTGTAGATCCGGTCAAAGGAACTACGGTTATGTTCTAATCCAGGGTTAATGGATTGGGGTTTATGTATGCTTTGGCATGTATATATATGTGTTGTAACACTAAAAGGAATATAATGAAAAATCAAGCTGGTTGTCCCGATTTGGGATCCAGGGGAAAATCTCTGTGTATATCTGTTTTATGTTTTATGCTCTTATGATTGTTTATTTTCTGTTTTTAAGATTCGTTTGCAGTAAATTTCTGTACAGGGTTAAAACCTACAAGGAAAATCTTCCGTAAAATTATCCTCATTACATATCAAACACGGATAACGAGGTTTTCAAGAAGAACCAGATGAATCAATTTATTTTTCCTGCAGGGGTGAATTTTGTTTCTTCTTACCTTTCCCTTTCTTCTTACTTCCAGGTTGCTTGTCACTTTTTCCCTTGTCAGATGACATGACATGTATTTCACAAGAAGACATAGGATCATATGCAACAAGGTTTTGATTAGAAATAGCAATTTTAGAACCAGATGGTCGACTTGCTGGCCGAGTGCTAACAGAAACAATCACACCATTGCTGGCATGAATTTCCTTACCAGATGGAGAAGGAGGAATAGTAAAATTTGGCCGCGGTGCATTCAGAATATTTTCATAGAGTGTGCCAGACTGAGTGTAAATCAAATCCAGATACTAGGCACGAGCAATTACTTTCTCTTCAGTGACAACACCGCCTTTTTCCACATCCTCGGTGATAGATGGAAACAAGGACTTTATAAACCACTCAGCTAGAAGTTGATCCGAAGCAAATGTTTTAACCATTTGACAGTGACGACGCCACTCATGAATATGATCTCATATATGAGTAGCAATCGTCTGTTTAAAGCTAGTCAAAATTTCTGTTCCAGTTTCATATCTGATGGGTAACTAGAAGTGGGTTAGAAAAGTAGTGGCTAAAGATGTAAATTTATCGAAGAAGATCGTGGTAATTCAATATACCACATTTTAGCCAGACTAGCGAGCGTTCACTGGAATAGTAAGAGTCTAACATAATCATCATTCAAGGAGTTTGATGAACACCATAAATGATAAGTCATAACGTGCGTAGACGGATCTTCTCCAGAATTTCCATTGAATTTCGGAATATCAGAGGGTAATTTATGAGGAATCACCGACCACCAAGGTAGATAATGAATGGGATCATTAGTGCACCAGTTTAAATCAGGTATCTCTAATGTTGCAATAAACGGTAATTGTTGGTTTAGATAAGGTTGAGCGTAACCAGGGTAAGATGGAATTGCTTGGGAAATAGGCCGTTGTGCACCAACATAAGGATTTTGGTGTTGGTAACCCAGATAGGGGTAATTTTTTTGACCAAACCCTTGATAGGCTTGTTGACCAGGACCTGGATAGGCTTGAAACTGTTGGAATGGTTGCTATGGATGCCATGGGATTTGATAAAACAATTGTTTCCCGCCAGGATAATTTGAACCAGGTTGTGAATAGACGGGACCAGTACAATCCCGTGACAAGGGTAAACTATCTCGTGGTTGTGAAATTCCTGATACATATGGTTGTTGTAAACTAGCCTGGAAATACGGAGTTTGTAGACTCGAAACTTGAGGTTAAGGGTTGAAGGACCTGCCTGAGCAGACTGAGAAAAAACTAAGGAAGTAATAACAGGCGTACTAGGTACGGATGTAACAGGTTGAACTGGTTGATGTTGGTACACAACCATTTGCGTTTAGACAAGAAAGGTAGGTTGCCATTGACAAACAAGCATTCCAGCATAAGATTGACCTAAAAATTAAGGAGTAATGCCATATGGCGCGAACATCTATTTCCCCCCAGCATATGGAGTATAAGGATATTGCACATACTGACTTTCATATGATGGAAGTCTAGGAGAAACTAGACAAGATGGACGATAATTTGATGGACTAGCTTGATATTGAGCTCATGATGTCAATAAAGGAGCAAGTCGTTCAGTACTCGTAAGAGAGGAACCAGATAAAATTCCAGATGATGACATGGGTGAAGTCCATGGACTAGAGGAGACACCAGATTAGGTTCCATTTAAAGCTTGGTAACATAGTGGGATGGACAGAACACCATAAAGATGAGTCTCAGGTGTCGTAGAAAACATTGAAGAGGAAGTAATAGTAGATGTTGTCACAACTATAATAGATGGTACAATCTGGGATGTTGTCTCAACCATGGTTAAATAACCCAGTAAATACTCTAAAGAATCTACAGGAACTTAAGACTGAGCAGGATCAACAAGATCAGAGTAGGTCAAATGAGGAAAAGACAGATAAAGATGAAGACCAAACCCAAAATGAGTGGGATTTGAAGGGGTTGTCTCTTCCTAAATTTCTTCCTCAATTTAAATCAAACTAGTTGGAAGTACTTCACCGTCAGGCTCGAGATAAAATTCAGGCGGTAAAGAGGAAGACTCAATAGTTACGGATGACTGAGGATGAGCCGGTTAATCGTCTTCTGGCATGGGAACAACTTCTTGTTGTTCAAATTTGGGATCAAACATGTTCTGGTAAAATAACGACAGGATCAAGAACAACTTTCGGTTGAACAACTTTGGGTTCTGGATTTATCATTTCACTGGATTGAATTTCAGTGTCCTCAAGTAACTGTGAGGGTTCTGTCTCGACAGTAGTAGATAAACCGGGATCGGTAGAAACAACTTGAGACTCGGTGCTCAAAGGATCAGATGACTCTGGCAAATTAGATGAAGATGTAGCACCAAAGGTTCCAAAGGTACCAGACTGGGTAGGACGATCTCGCCTTCGTCTACTAGGTGTGGATTCTAGCGGTAAAGGTGGTTCATTCGCTGTCCTATGAGAACGATGGGGAAATGGTTGATCTTATTCCACAATTGTTGATTTATTTTAATACAAAAAAATAAACAAAATGAGGGTAATGCTACGCAAAAGGTTTACCAAGTAACTGTGAAATGAAATATACCACCCTAGTAAACCAAGGACTTATGTACGTGTAGGAAATCTCCCTGGATGCTATGTTTGGTGTATCACAGTGCACACGGCAGTCAACTCGGTTGCCTAGTATGGATGGTAAGCAACCTAATGTTTTCCTCACAAATATACTCAATGGTACATGGAGGCCCAATCCATATTAGCGATGTTTAATGCGAAACCGCACAGTGAGAGCATCCCCTTATACTTTTCGTACTAGAACATCGCCCGTTATACTCAAGGTATGTGGACGAGCTTCGATATACTTACGTACGTGGAATGAGGTATCACACTTGGAATGTATCGAAGACAATTAATGACAGCTGTTATGTTTTACGACGCCGGAACACTTCTCTAGCCTAGACCTATAAATGTCATTGTTAAGTGATAATTCTCCCTTAGGTTAATTGAGATAAATTTTAAGTTGATATTGCTTATAAGTTTTCCTTTCAGGTTCACCGCGAGATGTATTTGACATTCCTAGAATGCAATAAAGATGATAAGAATTTGTTTCGATTCAATTTCGACAATGAAAAATTAGCTACAAGGGATAGAGCAATCAGATTCCAAGCAATCAACTATGAGCACATCTAAATGAAAATTCCCTAACTATTCCTATGCAACACTCACAAACCCTATATGCAAATGCATGTTTTTATTTTCGATTTCTTTTAAGTGTAGATGAATGAAAAAGAAACTATAATGCACAAACAATCAATCAATACTTTCCAGAGAAATGTGTTAGTCTCCTGTATTTCTACAGTATCACAAGATGACTATTTATTTTTTACAGTCTGCTGAAAATAATATTAATATCATTTATTTTCAGAAATCTCACTGCTTTCATTATTTTCCTTTTAAACTCTCCATTATCTCTCATTTTACCTTTTCTAACACTCTCATGCTGTTGAGCTAATTTATGTACCTAAACTAACACAATTATTTATTATCAATCCGGGTTGTTTATGCTTTGAGGCAAGTTCACTATATGTGAAGATCAGATATAATCAAACCTTGAAAGATAAGCTATTCAAAAGCTGAAAGTAATACATTCTATAACTCTAACTCAATTAGTTTAAAAAGAGGAATAATATTGAAATGTTTCTTGACTCAAGAAATCCACTTTCACCTCAATTACCACTTAGTGAATCAGAGATTAAAACCAAGAACTTAAGATGGATAAATTATTAATGAAAGAAGCTCTTAACTTAAGAGACATGTAAAGTATTCCATTATAATTCATTCATCTTAATATCAAAAATCTCGACAAGAACTACTTGCACACAAACAAAAGAAACCAATTTTAATTCATCATTTTCATAGAAGGGATGCTCAACTTGATACATCTGTTTTTCCAACTTGATAAAGTGATGAATAAGCTATAAACTAATGACATCAATCACTATGCATGAACCATGAAGCAATCTGAAATAAAGCCTTGAAAAACCAGTTCTACAATCATCAAATTACAAGGAAATAAAACTAGTTAACAAGAAAGTGTACTTAGCTTGGAATGGGGGCCCTTCCACCCTTGCCTTGCACACTTGATAAATGATCTCAGAAGCTTAACTCCAGTCACACATCCATAACATTGAACAGCAAAATGATAACAGCACAAGTCTTCAAATTAACTCCTCAATCCAAAAGTGTCACAATATAAAAGTATATAAGTCAATAATAATTCTAATACATAAGCCATCAAAGCTTTGGCTTTAAATAAGAAGTCTCATGAACAAATTGATCTATTTTTACTCAAACAAACCCATCTACTTCTCATCCACCTATCTAAGTCGAATTCATTATTCTTATCCCAAGAAATATGGCCAATCCCATAGAATCTCAAAACTGCCCTATTTCTATGGGATTTCTGAATGACTAGTCATGATTGACTAGAACTAAATGGGCCTAATAAAACTTGTTCTGTTCGAACTAAGAATAGGTGGCTTAGTCCTAGTTGCCAAGCTGTCCATCCATGCATTCAATTCGTGCCCAAGTGTCCTGCAACCATATCAACCATAGAGCTATTACGGGAATTTCTGAATCTACCAATTTTTCACTAAAAACCAAACTTTCATAAAAACTTTAGAATTTGAAAAATTAAAATTAAATACCTGAATAGATATCAAATATATGTCAAAATGGAATAAATGAATGGAAAATGGATGGAAAATAGATGGATTAGTAAGTTTCTTTGAGCAAAATAAGACCAAAACTAAGGCCCAACACATGCTATGAAAACCCATGTTTGACCCTAATCCCCTCATTTAGCCTTGTCCCTTTCCTAAAAACTCTTTCCCTATGCTAAAAACCCTATTTTCCTCACTAAAATCCTTTCCCCTTCACTCATTCCCCTTTTTTTTCATTAAAAAACAATGTAAAAACCCATATTTACATTGTTTTCAAATAAATTTATCTATCGGGTCTCACTTTTAATAAACCATGTTTGTTAAAAACCCCAACCCCATTATATTAAACCCCCCTTTTATATCAAAACACCGCTCTTTATTTTTCATTTAGCCCTCCATGTCAATATTTACCCTTTCCCCACTTTATGTTTTAAACCCGCCGATTCATTAAACCCAGACCCCACTGTTCAAACTAATCGGCGGTCAACCCATCTATCTACCTGACCCATACTCTATCCTTCACCTGACCACCATCTGATCCTCCATTGCCTAATATGACGGTCCCCAACCCACATCGCACCCCCAACTGCCTGACGATTAAACACCCCAGGGGGTTCCGGAATGGGCGGTTTTGCACCCAGCCCATCCGCCACACATTGCCACCTTGCTCCATCGCATCCCCCCAAACCATAACCGCAAACCATCCCATCAATGCGCGATAAACCATAAAACCCCTTTCCCTTAAACCGCCCTGTCCCACCTCCTACCATCCATCCTGAACTCTGACAGTCGTCCGATTTCCCTCCTCCGATCCAATGACCCACATACCTTCTCACACTCCCCACCTATCCACCTCCTACCAACGCTCACAGGATTTGGATTCAAACGGATTTTCCGTAAAATATGAAAATGAGACAGTCAGGATTAGGACAGAAGGAATAAACAAATGAAGGAAAAGGAGCAGTCAAAGTTAAAGGTGGGTTGAAGATGAAATACACTGTGAAAGAGCAGTAAAAGTAAGAGGAGGGTTTACTATGACAGTGAAAGATGAAAGAAATACAACAGAGCAGTCACGAGTTAAAAGATAGAAGATAGAGTTAAAGATCAGATGAAAGGAAGTCAAAGAGAAATCAAAGGTAAAACAGTGAGGTAAAGAAAGAAATGACAGTGACAAACAAAAACAAATAAAAGATACAGATGATGACAGTTTAAAGGTTTAAAGACAAATCAGAGGGCAAATCGATGAATAAAACATAGCCAAGTGTCAAGACCATTCAACATTTGCTACTTCCCAAACACATAGGCCACGTACAACCTAATTTTGATTTAATGAAGGCAACCAAAGTTAATATTACAGTCAGAGATATTTTAGCAGCAACTCGGAAGTTATTGTAAAAATTAATGTTAAAGGAAAATTAGTCAAAGATGTTTTAAAAATTATCTCAACAGTTAATTTGAAAGTTATTAATATAGTGAGTCAGTGAGAGATATTTTGGCAATGGGCCTTGCATGGTCTCAATTGTCAAACATCATTTACTCTGTAGTAAATACAAATCCGTCACCCTAGATTAGGGAAACCTCCTCATCTGCAGTTAAATACTGCATGTATTGTTCATTTTTATTGTTGGTTGGTTGGTTGTTGAGTTGGATCTCTTTAGAATCTGAGCTGCAAAGATTATTGCACTGGAGCAATGTAACTGTTTTGAGCTGGACATCAGTAATGCAAGCACTTTCACAAGATCCTTGAGCTATGTTTAATGGTGATGTTATTTTTCTTTGTTAACTATTTTTTCCTTTGTTTTTCCATATTGTGCATCAATCTCCCTGATAGTAGAACATAAATATTAGATTAAGATATGCTGCATGAGCACCTTAATGTTGTTTGTTACTTTTATCTTAATGTTTTCCTTTGCAAAGTATAGCTAAAGAATTCAGAGTATGTCTGCTCTTTAGTTTCACCTAGCTGTTATCTTAAGGTTTTCTCTTGAAGTTTAACTAAAGAATTCGGAGATTGTCTGCTCTTTAGTTGCTCTTAAAATGTTATCTTGAGGTCTTTCTTATGATGTTGAGTTAAAGAATTCTTAACTGCTCTTTACCTCTACTGAATTGTTGTCTTAAATGTTTTCCTCTAAGAACTTGAATGAAGAATTCAGAGTTTGTCTGCTCTGCTTTTATGTTGAAGTATAGTTAAATAATTCAGAGTATGTATGCTCTTTAGCTTTGTTGAACTCACTATCATCTCATATTCATCTTGCCACAGATATCCATTTGATATAGTTAGCTTGCCCTGTGAAAACCCTTGAAATTTGATGTACATTTTAACCCTTTTATGACTCCATAACCCAATGGATTAAGCTTCCCACATTCTATCTGTCCAACCTGCAATCAATCAATCAAATAGAACAAACAACCCCAAGCTTTATAACTAGCCTAAAATCAGAAGAATATAATCCTAAAGTTAAATCATTTTATCATAAACATAGAGAGAGCCCCCTCTGAGGTAAGGAAGGCTAGGTCCTAGACTCCAACGCGATTTGATGTTGTTCTCTGCTATTTGTTCTTTCCAATCTTGCAAATTACAGGGAGCCAACAAAACGAAGACTTGAGCGACAATTCCTCTTTCGAAAATAAAGAACTGATCAAATGTAAAATTTAAACTTTGGAGCTATTAGACAATGATAAAGAAAATAAAAAGAAACACTAAACAAATAAACATCCAAAGTGAGGCAAGATAGTAGAAGCAATTTGGACTCTAGAGGCAATCAAACACTTGAAAACTCAACAAACAAGACACTGAAATGGATGGTAAAAGACAAAAATATGATGATTTTTGGTTGGTCACAGGAGCAACGCACCCATGAGTGGGAGACAGTGCATTGTAGAGCACTGCCTCTAAGTCAATTGTGCTATGCAGAGCACTGTGTCAAGACCAACAGTGCGTTGGTGCCAGAGGAAACTAAAAAATAGGCAATCAAACACACTTGTTTGACTAAAACACATTCAAATGACTGAAATAAAGCAAGTAAAGTCTACTAGAGGCTGATAAACAAGGAAAAAACCACCAGGTACGATCGGTCAATTCCCAGTATGGTCGCCAATTTGTTTTACGGAAATCAAACCTATAGATAGATATGTTTCCCTAAGTGTGGTGGTTGCACTTAATACAATAGATGAAAGACACTTGACCTTTTCCTTAAGATAAATAAATGAGAGAAGAACACGTACTTGTGATATTTCGCTATTTCTCGTCTCCCTTTTGTCACTTCCGTCACTTTCAATCTAACTGAAATCGCTTGATTGGTACCTTCAATGGCTAACAGAAGATAGAAAATGACATAAAGGCATATGATCTATTCATGTTAATAAAACTAAATCGATTACATTTGGAAATACACATATTAATTCATGAACATATGTATTAGAAAAGGAAAAAAACTCTTTATTATGAAGTAGAAGGAGAAATTACAACCAGTTGGATCGATTCGATGTCAACTCACTCTAGCATCAGTCCTATCCTCATCACATCAGCAACATCATTCCAGTAGCATAACATTACATGCAAACAATACCTCGAAGAGCTGTGATCTTACCAGCATAACTCTACTAATTCAAACTCTCTCTCTTGTGCACTATGATCAGTGCTCAATTTATAGGAAATGAAGGCGATTTAGCATTAATTGATCATTTAATGCCTTTTCCATAAGAGGTTCAATAGTGCCAATGGTGTTCACATTTGAAGTTATCAGATAGTGTGATAACTTGAACAACTTCTAGAAGTCACTAAAAGGTGGGAAGATTCCCAAAATCCTATGAAAAATTCTCTCCCAGTCGACCAACGCACTGTCAAGTGGGCCTAGATGCTCTGCAACACTACTTTGCATGGGAGTAGATGCTCTGGAAAGAAATTACTACAGTCTAGGGGTGCGTTGATGGCTCAATGGAACACTTCAACTGGACTTCAAGCAGTGAAACTTTCATGGATGGAAACCATCAATGGGATGAATTTTTTAAGGCATGTAGCAACTGATTTAGAGTATGATAGACCCTAATTTGTACTGATTAGGGTTTTGGGAGTGATGCCCAAATTGACCTATAACACCCGTTTAAACATCAACAGCCGTGATCTAATCTCTAATCGACAGCTAAGATTAGAAGCTACTTGATCCATGTCACTTAAGTCATTCTCATCACATGTATAATTTAATTCACTTTAATCTTTTAATTTTCCTAAGTTAGACTTATGGTCCTTAGTTAAAAAGAATAATTATTTGAATATCTTTTAAACCTGATGGAATTCTTCCAAACGCTTTCTGGGTCTTGGAGATCTCATGTACTCCAGCTCCTTCAAAAAATTTGGGAGCGAGAGCACATCTGATGCTACCCCAAAATCTCAACACTCTCTCTTAGCGAGGAATGTGATTTAACAATAAAACCTCACTGAAGTACTGCTTTGATCTTTGGCATCGTTCTCTGCACTGATGCTTGGCTTGATGCCCTTCATCATTACGCTACTACTGCTCTCTGTACTACTTCCCATGATTCTGCCGCTGTCACTGCTACATTCGTACTGCAGCTCCCTCTCAAATTGTTGCATCGTGCTGCACTACAACTTAGTTGCTGAGAAGTAAGCAATTGAAGGACCCCTACCCAATGAAAAACAAGTTAGTCGGGTTGCATCTCATCATTGAAGCTCCTTAGGCTACCACTCTGCACTATCCTCTTGAAGCCACTACACTGCTGCAACTTTGCACTGTGTAAGCATGCCTCCTCTATGTTGTTGAAGTCCCATAAACCCCTCTAAGTTGTTGCCTCTACACTATTGTTTCCTCTACACTGCATTTCTCCCTCTACAACATCCCAACCTCTGCCTCTGCTTCATCCGTGATACTCTACACCCACTGCTCTAGTCATTCCTGCTAGTACCTTAAGGCTCTTGAAGCATGGATGTGATCCAAGGGTTGGGCTACTCAAGGATCCTGCCACCACCCTGTAGCTGATCTATAGATCAATGTCATTGAACCTCTTCTCTCGAGGTGCATGAGCGCTCATTTCTATGTCATCGTCGGAGCCATTGTCTTCTTTAGCTTCCACAACCTTAGAACTAGAAGCTTCCTTGTCCTTCTTCCTTAGAGGACAATTGCCGGCGAAGTGTCCAAGTTCACCACATTGGAAACATTTGATCTTAGATATATCACACTTATTTTTCCCTTGATGCTTCTTAGATTCCAGGGCTGCATCTTCCTCTTCCTCCTTCTTCGCCTTACTTGATTTGGTGCTAGTTTGTTTCTTGGTCATTCAACGAATTTCCTCTTTTCGGAGGATAGCCCACATATCATCCCAGTTTGGAAGGTCCTATCTGCCCAAGACGCGTTGGAAAAACATTTCCCAATCCTCTGTGACTACATTTAGAGTAGTCCTCACCATGACCTCATCCTCCACCTTGACCCCCATGGCAATTAGATGATCCCGAATCACCTGCAACATGAAGAGGAAAGGATCGATTTTCTCTCCCTTAGTCATTATAAACAACCTCATCTGGTTCTCTAGAAGCATCTTCTTCTGGATGGATTTCCCTTGATACAATGTGGTTAAAGCTTTCCACATTTCATTAGCTGTCTTCTGCTTGGCTATGTGTGGTACCACATGATCCTTAACCCCATCCACGATGAAGCTCTTGACATGTGTCGTTAATTCATTATGCTTCATGATAAGAGTAGCATCGGTTGGTGTACCCAAGACACTCTCTACATGCTCCTGTATACTATATGCCTTTAGGACTATCAAGATTCTGGTCTTCCAGATAGAAAAGTTGGACAGGTCGTCCAACCTATCCTAATCACATAGTCCGCATGGTGCCATCTGCTTAGAAATAATCTATCGGAATAGATCCTCCTCTCCCCGCTTCTATTTATACCCTCAAAATAAACTCAACTCTAGGGTCCTTGGCGAGAAAGGCACCCTCTTCTCCCTCTGAAAACTAATTTCCTCCCTTGGAAGTTTTCCAAATCCAACGAATCATATTTCTTTGATCACCCTACGATTGATCCTCATATTTCTTTGGAAAAAGTCTACTGAGCAACTGTTCTCCTCTCGCTTTTTGTCAACTTAGCTAGGCACGATTCTGCACTGGCAGAATCTCCACCACACTAGCAACTGCTAAAGATCTGAAGCTCTACTTCTAGACCACGAAAAATATGCACAGCAACTCAAATTGAATGGCGTCCCTATGGTTGGCCTCTACATGAGCAGACTGGTTCAATGCAACCTCTGCGCAATGCAGGCTGCTCCTGCATCCCTCTAGAAGGCACTGCGTTGTCTCTGCATCACCTATCTGGGACTACGTCAGCCCTTGCGTAGCCTCTGCTGGGACTACATCCTCCTGGTGTTTCGCTGCCCTCTCTGGATTCTCTGTTGCTTTAGCTGCTACTCTGCAACAAAAATTTCTTCAGCTAATTTTCTAGAGATACAGCTTGATCTGCAATCGCCCTAATACCACGTGAAAATTTATTAATCTAAGAAACCCTACTGCTAAACGTTGATTTACTTCTCCTACTTGATTAATCATACAAGTTATTAATCTGAATATTCAGAAAAACAATGAAGTAAATACAAATAGCAGCCTACACATACAAATCATTTACTGAATAACACGCTCATATGAAAAAGTGACATACATATTTTTCTGACAAATGTCCTTGGAAAAACCCAATGCGGGAAAACTGGTGCAACTAGCTCTGGAGGGTTTAATTATTAAATAGATTCTGAATACAATAGCTTTTGGGAACCAAACATGGTTGTTCATACAGATAAAAACACAACAACAATACCTGTTTCACTCGAAGATGGAAAATATGGGTGATTCACACCCTCAAATAGGATTTACAGAACTCGAGCCCTTTCTAGCCCACCGGAAACCCCAGCGCTGCTCCCTAGCCCTCTGCATCAGCCTTCCTAGCCTGCGTTAGCCTTTGCATTGCTATGGAAGGGTCTGCATCACCCCTGAAGGGCTTACGCTGCCTTGACTGGCCCTACGTCAGTCCTGCGTGGCTCCTATTTCCTCTACGCTACCTTTTCGTGGCCTCTACTGGACTATGTGGCTCTAGAATGCCTCTGCGCTACTCAGTATGCTGCCTCTCTGTCGCTGTTCTATTCTTGGCCTGGGATCAGATCATCCCCTTGCTAATACTTCCCCTCGCTGCACTACAAACTCCTCCTGAAATTCTTAGCAAACCATACCCTAGAATCTCAGCTTAGCTTCAGTGCTCCGCTAATGTGTGTGTTCTCCATCTGACCCCAAGCCCTTCTCTTATAATTTTCTCGTTGAAACATCAACGATCGTGATCTAATCTCTAATGGACGGCTAAGATTAGAAGTTGCTTGATCTGCGTCACTTAAGTCATTATCATCACATGTTTAATTTAATTCACTTTAATCTTTTAATTTTCCTAAGTTAGACTTAGGGTCTTTAATTAAAAAGATTAATTATTTGAATATATTTTAAACCTAATGGAATCCTTCCAAATGCTTTCTCGATCTTGGAGATATCATGTACTCCAGCCCCTCCACAAAATTTGGGAGCTAGAGCACATCTGATGATACCCCAAAATCTCAACAGTATGCTCATCTAGAGACATTGTCCCGAGGCTCGAAATACTGAGAGGGAGAAGATATAGATTTCCTCTATCAGAGTGCTTCCCTTGTGCACAATCCTTCATTGCATAACTAGAGTGGCGGGAGCCCAGGCATTGCATGAGGCAACAAAATCTCAATTCCAGTACGTGGTGGATTATCTGGTCCCGACGATGTTTAACTAGTGTGAGGGGTTATTGGCCAATATGAAGAGCCAATTAACCAAGTTCAAGATAGGGTGGCTAAAATGATTCGGGTACACATCCATTCTGGTTACCTTTTTCTTAGAGAGAGTACCATTGTTTCAGTACCAGTGGTTGGAGATCCATGATCCAGCCTCAAGGGACCTGAGATTGATGAGGTGGTGTGAAATCATGCCTCGATAGGGTGGGGGCCAACATATGCATTTTCCTACATCGTTTTTCATCTGGTTGCATTGTAAACTCATCGTGGTTGAGGAATTTGCATATGCAGACATCGACTTCAAAGGAGATCCAGATCTAACTATTCCACTAGGCACATAGTGGACTGATGCAGGTAAAAATTGTTTTTTTAACATTTTTACTTTTTGAATTTTTTTTTTATGTATTCTGAAATGTAAAATTATGAAGTTTTTACAGATATGGGTCCTTAGAGACCGCTCGGTATGTCATCGATTGCAAGGAGGGTAGCCTGCCTAGTATAGTATGTCCCCTACGAGGAAGGAGCAGACACATTAGCAGAGTTAGAGCAAAACTTGGTAGGCCTTACAAGAGGCATTCCAGAGTATGCTACCTTTGATGAAATTCCTCTTCGCTTTCATAGGCACACAGTCATGGTTCAAGGTAAACTGTGTTGGCTACTATGGCGGGTGATTCAGGCAGTCACCTGCTATCATGAGCACCATGTGGGCGGATAACAGCCCTGTTTTTACATTTTTGTATTGATGTAGACTCGAAGAGCTATTTTTGTAACATAACACATATTTTTTGAGATTTTGGATGTAACAAACTTGACATACCTGATATATATATATATATATATATATATATATATATATATATATATATATATATATATATATATATATGCATGTTTCTACGGCTACTTGTGTATCATAATGATGTGTTGGTTTTTTACATATTGCACAAATGTCTATCAAATACATGATTTTCTAATGTATTTGTTAATGTGTTTAAATGTCTTGGAATATGTTGATATGTGATAAAATCAAAATGCCTTTCCAATAATCGAACACAAAAATACATAAGCAAAATTTGAGGATTTCGCACAGAGTAATGGCCATTTAACTGTAACACAACGAGTTGTGAGTCTAACTTAACAACCAAATCTCTAATTATGAGATCAATAGCATCCGATAATAGCTCTATCACCGCACTATATTCGGCAATATTGTTAGTTGTTCGACCGAAACAAATAGCTTGTAAATTAATCAACTCTCCATTAGGGACAAAGAGTTCCCATGCTGCGGAAGACAGGTTCCGTGTGCTACGACAAGCGGCATCAACAAAATTGACGTAATGATTCGATTACATATGAAAACCAAGTGGAACACAAGGTAATCAGAGGAAACATGTTTGCAAGGAAAACAATCACAACAAAAATCCAATCAAAGCACACTAATGAATAAAACACTAATGTACAAAGTATCACACTCAGGATTAAGGGTAATATTTTTTCAGATATAGCCCATGTCGGGGCTCAGCTAATGGATTTCCTTCGTAATTTGATAGCTTATAGGCTCCTCGTTCCAATAATCATAGAATGATATAGGGCCCATGCCACATTGGCTTGAGTTTTCCTACTCCCAATTTATCATGGGCTTGGTCATAAAGCAAGACCAAGTCACCTTCGGAGAAAACACGAGGGTTGACAGATTTTTCATATTGAGCTTTAACTCGTCTTTTCTGTGCTTCTATAACTACAGCAGCAAGCCTACACATCTCATCGAGACGCTCAAGGTACAACAAAAATTCCTCTTCTAGAGAAGTACCAGGAATTATTTCAACAACTAGCTTCAGAGAAGGAATCTCACACTCGATCGGGAGTGTGGCCTCTAGACCATACACCAATTGGAATGGTGTGAATCCACTGGAAGTCTTAGTAGAGGTTTGGTATGCCCACAGATCTGAGAAGAGCATGAGATGCCAATCTTGATTGTGGTTCCCAATGGTGCGTTGAAGGATAGTCACCAAGACTTTGTTGACAACCTCAACTTGGCCATTGGCCTGTGGATAATAAGGGGTGAAGCTATCGTGACATTACCCAAACTGAGAAGCGAGATTTGTTATCATATGATTGCGAAAATGAGAGCCATGATCAGTGACAATCGCTTCGGGACACCAAACCGAGCTATGACATGATTGAACAATAATTGCGCCATAGTTAGAAATTCATTATCGTTATATGTAGACATCGCTTCGGCCCATTTAGTGAAATAATTGACAACAACGATAATATAACCATGCCCCTCGACCGAGCGAGGGTTACAGGTCATGAAATCTATGCCCCGTTTCACATAAGGTCTGACGGTCACAAATGGGTGCAAGGGTGAGGGTGGGGCATGCTCTTTCCGAGAGTAGACTTGGCAGTCATGGAATTTTCGTACTACAACAATATGGTATTTAAAAATAGACGACCAAAAATACCCTGCGCAAAGGATATTTTGGGCGGTAGCATAACCGAACATGTGACCACCACAAGGCCCAGAGTGGTAGTGATTGAGAGCTTTCTCAGCTTCCTCAAGATTCAAACATCAACAGACGATAGATTCAATACCAGTGCGATATAGGGTGTCTCCAACGATACGGTAAGGTTGGGACTGGTAGCGAATCCATCATCGCTTAGAATGTGATAGCTCTAGCCAAAAAATTTGGGTCTAGAGATAGACAATGATGTCTTCATACCATGGATCAAGAGTACTAATGAGAAAGAGAGTCTCATCGAGA
Organism: Pinus albicaulis; assembly: GCA_034641835.2. Taxonomy (NCBI): domain Eukaryota; kingdom Viridiplantae; phylum Streptophyta; class Pinopsida; order Pinales; family Pinaceae; genus Pinus; species Pinus albicaulis. The sequence continues at coordinate 1,313,260,899 of CM076570.1, forward strand.
ATGGACTCATCAAGAGGAGTGGGATCATCCGCAGTGGGAAGATCACAAATCAACTCAACAAAGACCAGGGATTTCTTAGACTCAACAGCAGTGAATTCTAAGACTAACTCTTGAAGGATGACAATCCATTGCGAGTAATTTCCCCCAAGAAATTGACATGTGAGAATGTCAGTCATGGGGTTGCAATCATAAATAACCAAATTTTTGTGCAGGAGGATGTAGTGACAAAAACCATGAACATCATGGACAACAACCAACGCGAGTTTCTCTACATGAGCGTAACGGGTCTCAGTATCGATATTGTGGCTCAAGTAGTACACTACATGCTCTTAAGCATCGTCATCATCCTGAATGATCACCATACCAATATTGTTGTTGACAGCGGCCAAATACATGCATTAATCACGATGATAATTAGGAGGATGCAACAATGGAGCACTGATGAGGGCTCGTTTCAATGCATCGAAAGAGCTTTGGGAAATTTCATCCCATATGAACGAGATTCCTTTTTTTAATAAACAAGTAAAGCCTTTGGAAAGCTCAACATAATTTTGTATGAAGAGATGGAGGAAATTGGCTTTCCCCTGCAAATTTTGCAGTTGATGAACATAAGAGGGAGGAGGAAAATTGATGATTGCCTCAAATTTAAGAGGATCAATGCAGATGCCTTCTTTGGACACCATGAAACCCAAAATCCAACCAGATTCGACGCAAAAGACACACTTATGAGAATTCAACCTGATATTATATCATTGACAACGAAGGAAGATAACTCTAAGATTTTTCGGGTGATCTTGGCATTTCACAAAATGAGCAGGAAGGTCATTGAGATATGGTTGAACTATGTGCTTGATGTCATGAAAATCATACGACATAGCTCATTGGAAGGTGGCACTGACATTCTTCAAGCCAAAAGGGAGATTTTTATAGGAAAATGTCCCCCATGGATAGATAAACGCGGTTTTGTGTTGATCAACTGGAGAAATATTAATCTGGTTGTAGCCAGAGAAACCGTCCATAAAGGAAAAAATCTCTCCTGACACATTCATCAATGATCTAGTCGATAAAAGGAGTGGGATAATTGTCCTTAGGACATGCTCGATTGATATCACGACTATCAATGCAAACCCAGATTCTCCCTTGTTTCTTATTAACGAGAACAATATTGGGGACCCAATTTATCAATGGTATAGGATAAATAAAACCAACTTTGAGAAGTTTTTCAACTTCACCCTTTATGGCAACAACCTTTCTCGGGTGCACAGGATGAAGCCGTTGACGAATGGCTTCGAATCCGGATAGGTGGGAATTTCGTGCACAACGATACTCAGATCAAAGGCAGGCATATCTTCGTTAGACCATGCGAAGACATCGTGGAATTCTTGAAAAATCTCAGAATAGATCTTGATCTCATCGGGAGAACAAGATGCACTGATATGAACATTCTTGAACAATCCCTGGTTTAAGAGAGATGTCGATCAGAATGGTTGGAGTAATATCCCATGTTACCTTTGGACAACACTTCATGAATACAGATTGGATTCTGAAATGGGTCAGTCGATACATATAAATCATGGGATTCCAGACAGGCGGAGATGTCACATGGGATTGGGAGAAACGAGGAACGATGATGTCCTTCATCCCAAGGAGTTTCTTCGAGAGACATTACCTCCATGATACTTTCGTCAACAGGGAAAGTCTCATTCAAGGGATCATAAAATTCCCAAGAACCAAACTAGGGAGACTATGCATAATTTTCCAGAGAGGAAACCAAATGATTGCTGGTTCCGGATGTAGCCTCAAAATCCACGAGAATACTTTGTTACATTTTTTTAGCAGGGCTTAGAGGCATAACATCACCAAAACTCTCGAGTTGGTCGGGATTGGGAAAAATCCATGGATCGTGACCAGACGATATCATATTGACAATGACGACATTCAAAGGTGGGAGTGGAAAAATTCTCATAAGGGACGAGTCCTTGAATAGACTCGGCCCGATATTCTCATAGGGGGTAGCAGTCTTCCAAACATATGGAATGTTTCTTGTTGAATAATCGGAGGAAAAGAAAGGCAACCGATCGACAATCACAATTTTTCTTTAATGAGGTAAATGGAGGACACGAAAAAGGTGGAGACCACACAAACCATGGCATGCGTCCAACTACGTCCAAGAAGGATATTATAATTCAATTTGGCATCTACCACCTCAACTTTTGAGGTTATTTTTTTTCCCTCCAACAGGATGGGAAATGATTTGAGAATACCGTACGGTTGAGAAACTCTACCGTTGAAAGATTCCAAGGTATTCGATGACTGACTCGACGGGGAGGAGAGCCAATGGCTTTCCAACATGCGACAGACATGATGCAGGTCAAAGTTCCTTCATCAATGACAATCCTGTGAATATTCTTTCCCATGATGGTCGCCTGAATCAGAAAATCCACCTACGAAGGGAGGTGAGGAACGAAATTCTCGAGATCGAAAGTAACAATATTAGAATCTATGGGATCAATCCCTCCAATAGTGGATAGTAGTGCCTTTTGCTGTGATGGACACAACTAAAGGACCTCCAAAGCCGTCATCACCGAAGGCCCTTGAGCTAGATCCTCTATAATATTGTAGTGTTGTATAACTCTCACATTCAAATTATAGAATGATTTTTGAAGAACACCTTTTGGGGTGGTCAGATGATGGAGTCACTACTAGGTCTCTCAATTTGGAGAGGACCAGAAGTAGGAGGTATGGAAGAGGAAGGGTGATCTGTAACTTCCAGTTCCATAAGAGCCTTGGATGGATTGGGGTAGTCTTTAGATCTCGTGGTAATTGTGATAGGTTCCATTCCAGCCATGAAAACCTGAGAGTTTCCAAACGATTGAGGTTGATCTACCATTTTCGTTTGCTAATAAGGGAAAGTTTGTTTCAAGACAGTCGGAGTCCCGAGTGCACCCTTCAGAAGACGGGCAAATTTGGCATGCCGAGGAAAATCCTTGGTGTAATGATCATCATAACATATTAGGCAAGGATATTTAGGCTTACCCGTGGACTAATCTTCAACAAATGACTTTTTCGAATCTTGTTTAGGGTTTTTGGATTTGGATTTACGTTTACCCTTTTTCTTACCTTTTGAGGATTTGTCTGCTATGATAGATTGGACAAAATTTACCTCATAGCTTTTACCAAGATTCTTCTAGTTATTGGAAGTAGTGGAGGGTGCAACAATAGTAGTGGATTTAGAATTCGATGAAGTTTTAGGTGCACTACTATTAGTATGAGCCACTATCCTAATAACACCATCCACCAGAGGCGTAGCAGGAGACTAAGGTGACACGGGATCAGTTGAAGGTCATGACGCGTCAGGAAAGAGATCGTATAGAGTCCTAGATTGGGAATAAGCTAAGTTGAGGTATTGGGCTATGGAAATAACTTCCTCTTCCTTTAAACATCCACCCATGGCAAGATCTTTAGTAATCCTAGGAACGAATGATTTCATAAACCATTTAGTCAACAACTGATCGAGGATCTCAAATTTTATGACGCGACGACGACGTCGCCATTATTGAATGTGATCCAAAATGTGAGTAGTAGTTGACTGCTTCAAGGAAGTGAGAAGGTGGGTGTCAGTTTCATACCAGACATGTAATTGGAAATGAGCGAGGAAAGCCATAGCCAAAGAATTGAAATCAAAGAAAATTCCTTGAGGGAGATCAATATACCACTTGGTCATAGTACTGGTCAAAGTATGCATGAAAAGATGAAGATGAATGGAATTGTCCACCCAAGAATTAGAAGAGCATCATAAGTGGTACATCATGACATGTGTTTGGGGGTCTTCCCTAGACTTGCCTTCAAATTTATGACAATCACCTAGAATCTTAATCGGAATTGGCAGCCAATGCAACTGATGTTAGATGGGGTCATTTGTAAGCTTTGACACATCGTACAATTCCAATGTAGCCAAAAATGGAAAGGAAGGATGATGAGGAGAAAAAGGTTGGGTGTTACAACCTGGTTAATAGGGATTCTACCCCCAATATGGAGGATTCTGTCTTGAATACACATATTTCCCCCATTGCTGGTAAGGACCTTGTTGCAGTGACTGCTGAACATAGGGACCCTGTTGGGGTTGTTGGTAAAGGCCTTGTTGGATTTGAGGTTACGGACCTTGCGAGATATAAGGTCCTTGCTGAACATGAGGTCTAGCCTGTGGTCCTTCCTGAACATAAGATACAGCCCAAGGTCCCATTTGGGCCTGTTGGTACTGAGGAGTATGTTGATATTGAGCACCAGATTGAGGCCCAGGCTGGGGTTGCTGGTACTGATCATGAGGAAGTGGTTGGAACTGAGCACTAGGTTGACCTAGAGGGAGATTAATACCAGTTTGGGTGTAAGTACCAAACTGCGGGTTAGTCACAATAGCACCTGCAGGAAGCTAGGGCTATTGGACATACTGTTGAGAGGTGCTTGGTCGAGGAACATACTGATATTGTACGTTCGATTGTTGAACATACTGATGAGGGATGTTAGGTTGCTGAACATATGAATATCATCTATTCGGTTGCTGAAGGGGCTCCTAAACCTAAGAATACTGAGTGTGAGGTTGGTGAAAGACTAATGCAGCTGAAGTAGGTTGACCACCCGAAGGAATAGCACCTACGAAAACATTCACCTGTTGTGAAGACCATGCTCCACCCAGACTAGCATTAGGTTGTCCCGACCTAGGAATAGGTCCAGAGTTCAATGGCCCCCCACCTGAGAGGGGAGTTACGTAAAGAGGATTATATTCCCCCCCAAGCATGAATGAAACCATAGATTTTCCACTCAATGATGGAACTGCGGTAATTGTATATGGCGAAAAGGGGTTAGAGGATCCAATCGAAACATTAATTTGACCAATAGTGGTTGTAGGTTGAACAACAGGTCGAGACACTTCAGCCACATTTGAAATGAACGAGCTGAAATATGGAGGAATACCCGTTAACCAAATAGGATCCATAAATAAAGATGTGGCACTGGAAGCTCTAGAAAAATATCTCCCAAAGAGGCATACCCTTATGGAAGTGGAGACACAACTTGACTAAAGGATACTTCGGTCCCACTATCTGAATCATGATGAGTGGAGCCAACAAATTTTCCCTTAGAGGGAAATATGGACGAGGAAGCTTCCAGAATATAGGTGCAGTTGTTTCTTATGGAGTGCCCTGAGGAGCACTCACGAATGGAACATCATCAACATTGGATGCCATTTCGTCGGGTAATAACTAACGGACAGTAGAGCGAGATGATACTAGAGAAGCATGAAAGGGAATTTTGGGTTGATCAAAATCTCTATAAACCTGTTGAGGCAAGACCACAACCGGATCAAAGAGCAGATTCTCAAGAAAGACCATAAACTGTGTAGATGGTTCAGGGCTTTCCGGCTCAAATTCTTTCGATGTCGTCCAAGGAGAATCGTCTGGTGGTGGTCGAGGTGAGAAGGGTTGTACGCTAATGAAAATCCCGAGTTAGGCACCTTGATCTTCAAGGGGTCCAACTGGAAACTGAGGGACTTCAGGAGGAGGTTCTTGAGATCCGCGAGAAGAGGGACGATATGAATTTGATGATTCAACCACGATGACCTTTCAAAACAAGATCAAAGAAGGAAGAGGTGAAAAAATTCACAATTTACCAAGCAATAATGAGGCTGGAGAAATGCACGGGTAAGATGTTTTTGTGGGCAATTAATTTTAGAATTAAAAATAAATAAATAAAAAAGGGTGTACAAGGCATAAAGATTTACCAAGTATTCATGAACTGTAATATACACCTTGTAGAAATTATACAATATGCATGTATATCTTGGATTCACCTGATCTAACAATTTGCTAAAGTTAAATACTGAATTTCTTCTGCAAATCTTTGCGTAATTAAAAACACAATTGCCAATTACATAAACATGAAGAAATATTAATCACACACAACACATATAATTTCCCAGGGAAAGATTACAGCTAAAAACCCCACTATCTTCTATTGTATATTATATCATGGATCATGAAACAATTACATACAAAACTCCAATCACAAGAGCTCTCAGTACATTAGCTAATTGTCTCACACTGTCATACAAAAAATGCAAATCCCTTGCTCAATTTACTGTCTCCAGACATCTTTCCTTCACTGCGCAATCCCTGGTGAAAGCAATCCCTGAATTGATGCCTTCTTGACTACCTTGACTACGCAAGTATCATGGGCTCATCCAATGTGTGTGTTCTTGCATGTGTGTAAGCGGATAATGTCACAACTGATAGTTATCTTCGTTTTCACCTAGAACTCAATTGGGTCTCCATTGGATCTATCATGCATGTAGTTAATAATAGTAAATCTTCAGTTGCAAGTCAGATCACTACTTGTGAATTAATTAATAATTAATTCACTTGATCTCTCACTAGTGTATCTTTAGTTACAACTAGCACAACTAAGTTTAACTCACTTAACTGAGTTAAACTATTTACAACAAACTCATGCACCACTGTACTTCCAACTCTGTTACAACTAGAATCACTCAATTACAACTAAAGTCAACCTGCATGCCCCACCAACCAACCACTTAACTCAACATTCACTTAGCTAACTGGTTTTCCACTTCAGTTAACTATTTTCAAGTTCTCATTGAGAATATATTATAGTTTAATGTCCATATAAATTAAGGGATAATAAAAATAGACATGCATCTAAAAATAGACATACACATAAAAATAGCCTATGGACCCCACCCTAGTGTAGGTGCTTAATTTTCACTAGGATAAAAAATTCTTGTTGAATCTCAACACTCCCTCTCAACAAGAAAGGGATTATCCTTCACCCAGATCCCATCTCTATGGTGTTCGAATTCGCTCCTGGTGAGTGCCTTCATCAGAATATCTGCATCCTGATCTTTCGTGGGAATGTACTGAAGCAACATAATTTTCCTCTGCACACAATCTTTGAGATGATGGTACCGGATATATATGCTTGGACCTATCATGAAACATAGGATTAATGGAGAGTTTAATGCAACTTTGATTATCATAATGAATCACTGTTGGATCCATCTGAGAACCAAAAAAACCAACCAAGATCTTTCTCAGCCAAATAGCCTCACATGTAGTTTGACTCGTTGCCATGTATTCCACTTCCATTGAACTGAGTGCCATGGATCTCTGCTTCCTACTGTACCAAGAAACAACTGTAGACCCGATACTAAATATTCCCCCTTGATGTGCTATTTCTGTCCGATTTCCAGCCCAATCTGTATCCTTGAAGCCATGCAACTTCACTCCATCTGTTCTTCTGTACCATAGACCATGATATGATGTGTCCCTCAGGTATCTCAAGACATGCTTCCCCGCCTTCCAAAAGAGCTTGGTAGGCTTAACCAAATCTTGACTCAGCTGGTTAACCGCATAGAAAATGTCTGGTCTCGTGTTCCTAGATACATTATCGAACCCACTAATTGTCGATAGACAGTAGCTTCCACTACCTCTCCAGAAGTAGCATCCTCTTTCCTCTAGTTTCCTGGAAGAGGCGTATCTATGGGTTTGCAGCTCTCCATGTTAAACTTACCAAGTATCTCCTTCGCATACTTTCTTTAAGACAAAAAAATTTCACCATCTTGCTGCCATATTTCCAATCCAAGGAAATAATGAAGGAGGCCCATATCCTTCATTTCGAACTCCCTTGCAAGATCCTCCTTGCATGAGTGTATTAGCTGCTCATCACCAGTCAATAATAAATAATCAAGAAAAAGAAAAATGATTAAAAGCTTACCCTCCACCACAATTTGGTACATGTTTGCATCTTCTTCACTTTTGGTAAAGCCCAGTCTGATGAAATATCTGTCTATCCGAGTGTACCAAGCATGGGGTGCTTGCTTCAGCCCATACAACGCTCTTTTGAGCCTGCACACATGCGACTAGTTGTTGAAGATCTCAAAACCTTTAGGCTGATCTATGCACACCTCTTCCTAAATGATCCCATTGAGAAACATAATTTTCACATCCATCTATTGAATGTGCCAGCCCATTCGCGCTGAGAGTGCAAGGATGGTCCTTATGACAGAGTACCTTGTGACAAGTGAAAAAGTCTCATCATAATCTATCCCCTCGATATGTGAGAATCCCCAGGCCACAAATCTGGCCTTGTATTTCTCCACACTCCCATCAACAACTTGCTTTACCTTGTAGATCCATCTCAAACCCACCTCTGATTTGTCAACCGGTCTTGGGACAATTTCCCATGCACTGTTTTTGACAATGGAGTCATACTCCTCCACCATTTCATCAATCCAAGTAGGTTGCTTCATTGCTTCCTAAAAGGAAGATGGTTCAGTCACAATATATTTTCTCATAAGAGCCATGTATCCATTAAATTGGTCAAGAGACTGTCTCTGCCTACGCTGTGAAGTAGGGGCTCCTACATTCTCTACAACATCAAGTCTCAGCCTATCTGCTTCCGTGGTGTGCCTTCTGCAATTTCTGATGGATGGCTCTCCATGAGTGGCTTCATCCACTCCATGAAACTCCTCATGTGGCTAATCCACATATTGAGACTCATATTTAGGAACCAAGAGTTCCTCCTCCGCATGCAAGTCTAGCTCCCCCTCAAGCGACAATCGCATGGCTTTCCCCTCATGAAATTTTATATCCCGTCACATAACAGTCATTCTGCTGTTTGGAAAATACACACGATAATTATGGGGTGTTTCTATGTACCCCACAAAAATCCCAACTTCAGCAGTTGACTCCAACTTCTTCCTGGCGTCCTTGGTCACATGCACATAAACATATGAGCCAAAAAGCTTAAAGTGTGAAACATCCGATTTCTTACTAGTGAAAGCTTCTTTAGGTGTACTCATTCCAAGTACTCTATGTCAAAAATGGTTCTGCACATAAACCACAGTGTCGCATGCTTCCACCTACAAATGAATTTGTAGGCCCTGATCATGCAACATCGGTCGTGCTGCACCCACGATCATTCTATTCTTCCTCTCTGCGACCCCATTCTACTGTGGGTTATGAGGCTTTATGAGTTCTCTTTGAATTTTTTCTTTGCTGCATAAGTTCTTGAATTTGTTAGAGATGTATTCTCCACCATTATCGCTCCTAAGAGCCTTCACTTGATTCCCCAAATCTTTCTCCACCAATGCCTTAAACTCACAGAACTTAGAGAATGTTTGATCTTTCTTCTGCATGAAGAAGATCCAACATTTATGAGAAAAATCATCAAAAAATATTACATAGTACTTATGTTTTGCTATTGAAGCAACTGAGAATGGTCCACACACGTCTGTGTGAACTCTCTCAAGGATCCCCGAACCACGGTTCTCCTTCTCATGAAAGGTGGAATTTACATTCTTCCCCACGGTGCAACCCTTGCACTGATCTAATTGAGCAAGTGTTCCCATTGGAATTCTAGTATATATTTTCTGCATGAATTTCAAGGCTCCATGATGAATATGGCCCAATAGCCTATGCCATAATTCACTCTCATACCAACTCATCATTTTCTCCACCTTGCCCACCATAGTAGCGCAACCATCTACCTCCAGCTTGTAGATATTCTTAACTCGAATCCTTATCTGCTTGGCTTGACCCATTGTTTTATGTCACAGGAAAACTTTTCCATCACTAAAAACAACATCATAGCCTCTGTCCTCCAACATTTTGACTGAGACCAAATTATTCTTCAAATCTGGTATATGCATCACATATTTTGATTGAAATGGTTTACCTGACTCCCTCTGAAAGGAATGGTAGAAATCCCTGTAGCATTGTACCATCTTTCATCGCCCATCTCAATATGCATCTGGAGATCTTTCTACTCCAAGTCACTAAAAAGTTCCTTATCTCCCATCATGTGAAAGGAAGTGCCACTATCCAAATACCACATTGATCCCAATGCACTTGACACCATGCATGCAATCAAGGAGAAGTCAAGCTCAAATTGTGAGGCAAGGTCCTCACCAACTGTATCTCCAGCAACGTTCTTGTTCTTCTTCTTTTGTAGACAGTTAGTAGAAAAATGCCCATGTTCCTGACAGTGAAAACACTTCACCTTAGACATGTCCTGCTTCTTGCCTTTAGAATTGGATTTAGAATGGAATTTCTTCCCCTTTCCTTTCTTTGCCTTGGTAGCCAAAGCACAATCCTCTTCATAAGCATGATTTGATGAAGAGCCATCTTTGGTGTTCCACTTGAACTCCTCTTGCACCAGATCCGACCATAGTCATTCCGAATTCGACGATTTTTCCCCTCCATTAATAGAGTCTTCATAACTGTGCCAACTCTTAGGAAGTCCTAGCTAGGAGAGACAATCTCACCAAATCATCATCAACGACTGTTATTACCACACTCCACAGTTCATTCCGACATTGGAAAAACTTTGTGAGATACTTTGGAATGGTGTTGCCCTTTTCCATCTTGATCTTCCTGAGGTTATCTTTGAGCGCCAATTTCCTATGGTGGCTGCTGCTTTGGAATAGATCCTTCAAAGCCTTCCACATAGCAATATGGTGTGGCTTTCCCATGGAGGCTTGAGACAATGTGGTCTCATACTCCCTCAACATGATCCTCCTCACCTTTGCCATTTTTCTTTGCCATGCATAAATATTTGCAACATCTGCAACATCTGGCTTAGGAACATCCTTTTCAATGAATTCCTTCAAGCCATTGTCTTCGAGTACCACCTCCATCCTTCCCTTCCAAGAAATGTAGTTCGAGATGCCCTTGAGTGCATACTCTAACCTCAAGCCATTGAAAGCCATTTCGATCTTGAATCAGCTGTAGAACCAAGAAAGTCAAGTTTCTGCAAATTTGAATTCCATCCAGTAACAAACTCAATTCCTGCTTCACTTCTACAATTTCCTGTGCTCCGATACCATGTAGAAATTATAAAATATGCATGTATATCTTGGATTCACCCAATCTAATAATTTGCTAAAGTTAAATACTGAATTGCTTCTACAAATATTTGTGGAATTAAAAACACAATCGCCAATTACATAAGCATGAAGAAAGATCAGTCACGCACAACACATATAATTTCCCGGGGAAATATTACATCTAAAAAAACCACTATCTTCTATTGTATATTATATCATAGATCATGAAAAAATTACATACAAAACTCCAATCACAATAGCTCTCAGTACATTAGCTAATTCTCTCACATTGTCATACAAAAATATGCAAATCCCTTGCTCAGTTTACTGTCTCCAGACAACCTGCCTTCACTGCGCAATCCCTGAATTGATGCCTTCTTGCCTGCCTTGACAGCGCAAGTATCATCGGCTCATCCAATGTGTGTGTGCTTGCATGTGTGCAAGTGGATAATGTCACAACTGATAGTTATCTTCCCTTCCACCTAGAACTCAACTGGGTCTCCACTGGATCTGATATGCATGCAGTTAATAATAGTAAATATTCAATTGCAAGTGAGATCACTACTTGTGAATTAATTAATAATTAATTCACTTGATCTTTCACTAGTGTATCTTCAGTTACAAATAGCACAATTGAGTTTAACTCACTTAACTAATTTAAAATATTTACAACTTGCACAACTCATGCGCCACTGCACTTCCAACTCAGTTACAACTAGAATCACTCAATCAACCTGCATGTCCCGCCAACCAGCCACTTAATTCGAAATTCACTTAGCTAACTGATTTGCCACTTCAGTTAACTATTTTCAAGCTCTCATTGAGAATAGATTATAGTTTAATGTCCATCTAAATTAAGGGATAATAAAAATAGACATGCATCTAGAAATAGACATACACCTAAAAATAGCATGTGGGCCCCACCCTAGTCTAGGTGCTTAATTTTCACTAGGATAAAAAATTCTTGTTGAATCTCAACACACCTTGGTGATAAATGATAGAAAAAATGACCAAGGACTTAATGTACTACAACCGATCTCCCCGAATGTTGTGTTCGGTGTATCACGTTTACAAGGCGTTTGACTCTGTTACCTATTGTAGGCTTGCAACCTAATGGTGTCTCCCCAAATATATGTGACGGTACGTGGGATTCCAGTATGTAGTAGTGTTGTCTAATGCGTAATCGTTTGATGAGAGCGCCCCAAATATACTTATCATACATCAATATACTTCCATACGTTGGGCGGGATATCACCCCTGGGCTGTAACATAGACCGTTAACAACAACTCCTACGTTTTACGACATCAGAACATGTCTCTAGCATAGACCACTAAATGTTATCATTAGTTGCAAATGCTCCTTAAGGTAAATTGGGTGAATTTTAATGTTGATCTTGAGTTAAGTTTCAACTTTTTGGCTCAAAATCGATGTCACCTGAATCATATGATGCAGGCTAAATGCAAAAAACAAAACTTTCCATTTCAATGAAGTTTAAACTATTTAGGGAAGAGATAGAATAAAAAGTGTAATCAATGCAACAAACAATGATGCCTCCCCAAACTAGTTCAAAACTACGAAATGTAATTCTTTCCAATCAAATTCACTTTTCCCAAAAAATTCAACTTATTGAAAAAATGAAACCACTTTTCTTTTCCACTAAGATGCACAAAATGATATTTTTTTGTTTTGTTTTGTTTTTTACTTTGAAATGCAATCAAAATTAAAATAAATGAAATGAATGAATAAATTCAAAAAAAAGCATTTTCACTTTTCTTTCAATCAAATGGAAATCAAAACCGCTTTAAAAAATACACGAATAAAATGTTTTTCACTCCCTTTTTCAAAACAATAAAGACAAGCCAAATCAAAACTAAAATGAAGATCAGTTTCAATTTCTTTTGAATTTGGACAAAGGAAACACTCTTCTAGACTTGCAAATCAAACACTTTGTGATCCTATGTTTGACACTAAATTGAAGGTAAGATCAGAAATGCAGTGATGACCAGTGCATATGACAAATCATTTAAAATCAAGTTAGAAGAAATGCGAAAAAAGGTGTTTAAAATGGTGAAAAATATCCAAACTTACAAATAAATCAAAGAGATGAAAACACTCGCTTAAAGAAGACAAGTAAGTCAAGCACATAAGAAGGAGGTCACTGAGACTCTACAGAAATTCTTTAGGGGCCAGGACACACTGGAAATTCAAGGGGAAACCCTAACTTTTCCTACGTTTGAGATCAACGCTTCTGTGATAAGCAGAAGGTTGCTGAAAGACAAATCAATGCTACTATGCTATATAGAACAGGAAATGCGATTGTGTAAACAAAAAATGTGTTGGTCACTAAAAACAAGGAAAAACAGAAATGAGTTTCACACAAAACCATACCTCACACAGCGAAATGACTAGCAATCCCTATGCAAACTCATAGGGATATAAGTAAGCTTAGATTTTAGTAATCGGTCAAAATGATCCAAGATCAGTCTGGGAAAGGAAGGATAAGAGGCTAATCTCCCTAGTGGAATCACTAATTCTGTTGTCAAGATAAATCCCCTATGCGGAAGAGGTGATCTCTCTAGCCCTAGAGTGGGTCTAGCAACGTGAGATACTTTCAAATGCAAAGCTTTCTTAACTAACATTCGTAATACGACAAGAAAAGAGATAGAAGTGCATTTTTCCCAATGCTACATTCGAACCCATTGATGATGACCTTGATCCACGATCCTTTTAGGCTCGCTCCTTGCTACTGATGGCACATAAATACCTGCGAATGATCAAGAGGCAACAACAAACTTAATCCAATACATAATAATCATAAACATTAGCTATCTAACAGATCAACGAGTACCAGAATATTTTCATAAAGGATTAGACAAATATAGAAAGCAAACATCATATGTTTTATTGATAAATATGAAAGGAAGATCTTACAACCCAAACCTTGGTGTTGAAGGCCTCCCGTTGGTGAAAATCCAAGTCCTTCACCGAAACTCTAAAGAATTCCTTCTCCCGAATACTTAGGCGTTATCACAGTGAATAATGTAAAGGGAACGAGAGTTCAAACTAGCCCAACAATGACCAACCAACACTAACATTAGTGGAAAGAGGGGTATGAATTTATAGAAGGGAGAAGAGGTTGGGAGCCCATGAAAGAAGGAGGAAGGTCCAATTTCTAAGGGATAAACCCCCACGGATGAGATCAAAGCTCTAAAATCAGAGAACTCGACTCTATCACCACCATTTAACAACCAAATCCCTGCCCTGGAGCTTTTAGAGGTCAAAGCTTCTCCTTCATTCGAGGAAACACTGCCAGAAAGGGATCAACGTGGTTTTCCAAGAAATAAGTGCGTTGGTAGCGCTAAGCCAAAACTGTCCATCTGATACTAACGCGAGCATGAATCTAGGAAATGCACTGACCCAAGAAACTAGGAGTTTGACCAAGTTTCTTTAGTAATATTCCAAGGAATTTTTCTTTGAATTTTTAGGGGATGTCTTAACATATTTCTTCATGGTGGAAACATTGCACAGGGTGTGTCATGGGAATTTCAGGATCAGGGATGGGAAATGAGCATGGTGACAAATTATTGTGTAACAACTGATAAAATCTTCTTTGAATGAGTGTGGGTACACTTTGGGATCCCACAGTCTATTATCTCAGATCAGGACAAAAAATTCCTGAGTAAATTTTGGTCCAGCCTCCGGTCAATGCTTGACACCAAGCTCACCAAGTCCACGACTTTCCATCCCCAAACTGATGGCTAGGCATAGGTCTTCAATCGGATGATTCTGCGCATGCACAACTCAAAGAATCCATGCACATATGAGAGCCTCCCCTATGTATATCACAACTATAACCGGGCTCTCCACAGCTCAAATGGCCACAACCCCTTACTGTTGGGCTTAGGATTCTAGCCACTAGGTCCCATTGACGTAGCCATGCCATTTGCGGCCACTCAGGCCGATTCGACTCATGTCTAGTCTGAAGCTGATAAGGCGAACAAATTCATTGAGCGCATTGAGCACATACACTAATAAGTTCATGACATATTGGACAGAGCCAATGCCAAGTACAAGAAGCGACATGATCATCATCAGGTGCCACAAAACTTCCAGGTGGCGACAAAGTGTGGCTACATTTGCAGAAAGAGTGCCTCACTGGACCCCACCGTAATCTTCGCCCATTCCGATATGGGCCATACACCAGTACCAAGGTTATAGGGGACAATGCATTTGAGATCAGTATTCCACCATTCCTTGGTCTACACCCAGTGTTCAATGTGGACTGCCTTCAACCCTACTTCCCACCTCTACTAGACACCTCTGACATTGCAGAACAACTCACAAAAATAGAGTTAAACCTAAACTGCATGGAACATGCCACCACAGATCATATCATGGACATGCAAATCAAGAACACTTGCCAGTAGAATATCCAACTGTATCAGGTTGTCATAGCTGGCCAAATCCTGCACCAAGGCAAGTTGCTCACCAGGGAACAATTTCAGTAAAAATTTCCTCATCTCATGGAGGAACTCAACGCAATGGGGACTGTTTCTTCCTAAGGGGGAAGGAATGATACAGGTTGATATTGGTGGCTACCCTCCTATTGCACTTGGGGCCCCACCATTGTTTCTTTCATTTTTTCAGTTTCCTTAATTGTAGCACAATTTACTTTTTTTAGTGAACTTCCGGAGCCATTTTGAGGCCCTAAATGACATTTTTTGGGAAAAATGTGAGCAACATGGGTCTTAGACCGATGTTGCTCACATTAAAAATTGTAGTCCTTAGATTGATATTTCTAGCGAGGTATTGTGCGCGTCAAACATGGATCGTATGCCAAAGTTATGTCCTTGTGAAGTTGATGTTCCAATTTACCCAAATGACGACCATAGTTTTGGCGCTTCATCTCCTAGGGTTAGGTTTTTGGATGTTTAGTGTTTTAAATTGTTTCTAAATAATAAATAGGCCTTCAAGCATCATTGAAACATAGCTCAGAGACCTTTAGCCGCCACATATATTCTTAAAGATAAGATACCAGCGCCCTAGCTAGTTTATTTCCATTATGTCTGTAAGCATATTTCAGTTATGTGATATTAATGAAATGAAGTCTTATTTTTGTTGTATGTATGAATTTATATGTATTTTTTATTTTATTGTGTTCCTGCATAAGTCTGGATCATAAAGGTAAATCAATAAGACTATTATAAAGCTACTAGTATTCATTTAAGACCCACTCTAGCCAATCAAGATACAAATTTGACGTAAACCAAGGCAATGGTCAATCCCAAATCATATCACTTAATGTAAAATATTATGTGATCTATAATAGATGTTTGGGGGATGTGTGTGTGTGGAGGGGGGGGTGGGGGTGTAGATTATAGGAGAATTTATATGACTCTTAGGGAAAGTAATATGCCTAACAAATAGTGGAAATGTCTCATATAACCCAATGAAAACTTTAAAATGTCATCTAACGAGAAAAATATGACCTTGAGATGGAGTAAAATCCATGGGGATGGAAAAAATATCATTCGATAAGCAAAATAGAGCCTAGAGGGGAAATTACCCATGGGGGTGAAAACATACATAACCATCAAGAAAATTATGTTCAAGAAGTGAGATGGTGACTTGAGAGAGAGAGAGATATATATATAAATAGAACAACAACTCTAAGAAAACTAATTTAGCAATTTATAGTTTATTTACAAAAGATATAAAATGGGAACCATTTATTTCCCATCTTTGAAATCACACAATGGTGGAGGAAACAAAGTTTTTGGGATATGTATATGACATTAAAACATTGGAATATGAAGAAAAAATTTCACATTATAGAGATAATTGAGTTCTCAACTTAATATCTAACACAACAATGGTTAAAAATCCTTAAAGCAGCCATTAAAATGTAAAAATATATTTGATAGACTGAAAATGCAAGTTAATGCAACAATATCCATAACATGGAGACATTATTTACCCTAGAAACCCAAATGGGAAAACCAATTATGAATGGGCCTTAGTGTTCCATTTAGACAATAACTAGGTGCGATGCTTTCATGGCTCTCTATGCCTCTTCCTCTCCTACCTAAATTAAACTTTGGGAATGAGAAGTTAAGGGAGAAATACAGAGAGGTGGGGGGTAAGGGGAAGGTAAAAATCCATGACCCTCCATTTTCCATTCCTTAGCAGTTTCTCCAATTTTATTTTTAATTTTAAAATTTAATTCATGGTTTTCTTCTCATTTTTTTTGTCTTATTCCACTTTTACAATTGCATTGATTTACATAGTTTCATAACCTTCATAAATTATTGAATTTTCTTACACGTACAAAGTATTATAACCATTTAATGGTCTGGATTCATTTTAAGTCACACCTCCCCATTAAGACAATTTTTGGTCTCCAAAAGCCTAAAGGAAATCAATTTGGATCAGTGTGTCTTTTATTTGCTTTTCTAAAATATGACTATGACTCTGGCTCTTGGATATAAATATAAATTTGGGTTTGGTTCTAGTTTGTGGCTTTGATTACTTGTTGTGGTCCTAGCTATGGCCTTGGCTCACTTTTTGTCAATTCAGTTGATTAATAAAAATTCCTCGGAGCATCAGTTGGTAGCCTTTTGTCAATTCAGTTTTGGAATTAGTCTCAGAGAGGAGAAGAGTGCCAAGAGGAGAAAGAAAGCAAGCAAGCAAAGGAAGGAAAGGAAAAGAAAGGAAAGGAAAGGAAAGGAAAGGAAAGCAAGGATCAAGCAAGGAAAAGTTGGATCAAGCAATTTCAACGGGAATAATTGTAGGTAACAGATTGCATGTGTTATATCCTAGCTGGTTTTGACATTCATGGTATGTGCATGTTGGTATTTGGTTCTCTTGGTGTTATTGGCATGGGTTTTACTGGGTTGGACAATGGATTTTAGCCTAGCCTTTCCATTTCTGGGTATCCATGGTGTGATGGGTGATGAGCTCCATCATTAGACATATTTGGAGGGGTTAATGGTCACCTTTTCACCTTCTTAGATCTCTCTTTATTGCATTTTTATTATTATTTGGTTTCATGATGCTAGTATAGGTGGTGATTAAGGCTAACATACTATGAGTGCCTAATATGAAGTTGAGTGCATAAAATCATGAATTATTAGCATTTTTATAAGGATTTTATCATAAAGACTCGGGGGAGACAACAAAGAGAAATTATAGGATGATTTTCCACCCTTATTAACTCTCAAAGGCAGCCGAAGGATCCCAAAGATTCTCTCCAGCAATTCGAATTCCAAAGACAGGCGAAGGATCCCCAAGGATTCTCTCCAACAATTCAAATTCCAGAGGCAACCAAGCAACTCAAAGAGGAGTGCACCCAATATTTGTTTACTTGGAGTCAAGTGGACTCAATCACCATTTTCTAGGGAGATGTTGGTAGCGGCCCTGTAGAATAAATAGAGTAGAGATAGAGCTAGGAAGGGGCCAATTCTAGTCAGAACTTTGTTGCAAGCTATTGAGCTTTATATTATTTTACTCGGTGATCAAACTTTCAGAAATGTATGAGGCTATTCTTTTATGAAATGAGCAGATTGATTTCAATTTACTGATTTAAGTTTCAGAGAGCTAGGCTCATGGATTAGGGCCCAATCCATGTGCCTCAACCTCTCTGTTGTATTTTTTCTCTACTTTCTGTCATTCAATTAGTTCTGCTTCTGATAATTTCATTGTTGTTTAGTTTTGCTTTCAGTGTGCCGCTGTAGGTTTCATTTGCTTGCGAGTAATAGAATAAAGGAGAAAAACAAAAAATATGTGGATCAAGACCCCCTTCTCATCTTTGTCAATAGAGCTCGATGAAGGCGAACCTTCCCACAGACCAAAAGACTGATTTCTGTTCACTGTTTCTGAGATTAAAAGTAGAGTTGCATTACTATTTTCTAGTCTTCCTTTGCAATGTATTTTTAGGCATTTGTTTGTTTCTTTGTGCATAAGTTAGCAGGGTGATTGTAGGAATTATTGCTAAAATCCCAGAACAGCTCTGTGGTGCTTCCTGTTTCATTCTCCATCTCCGTTTTCATGCTTCCAACCACCTCAGTTACACTCTATTCCCTCCTTCTTCTTTCATTACAGCTGTCACTCTTTTTTATTCACAAAACACTCGAAAACCTTTAAAGTTTGACCTCCGCCTTTCCTCCTCGAAATTCGCGCTATCACATTTCTCACTTCACAACTTTTCCTGGACAACATTCCGTTACCCTTCAAACTTTGCGATATTGCAAACTGCGATATCGCATTTCGTATTTCTCAACTTTTACCACATCGCAACTCGCAAATCGCAACGTTTACCTCACCTCACTTCGCACTTCGCAGTTCATCGCACTTCGCACTTCACACTTCGCAAGTTTTACCCCGTCGCATTTCACACTTCGCAACCTTTGGCCTTTTCGGATTTCACACATCACAACATTTTCCTTTTTCTTTAAGACTTACCGCTCCTTTTCACTGATTGCGATAAATCTGCCACATCGCACATCACACTTTGCATCATTTTCCTTTTTCTTTAAGACTTATCGCTCCTTTTCGCTGATTGCGATACTGTCATCACACTCTGCTATCGGTCCCACCTCCACGTCACCTATCGCACTTCACACTTCGTAAATTTTCCTAAACAACACTTCTGCTATCCCTCCAACTTTGCGATATTGCAATTGCAATATCACATTTCACACTTCACAATTTTTATCCCGTTGCATTTCACACTTCGCAGTTTTTGCACCATCGCACTTTGAAAATCACACTTTTTATTTTGTTCTTTTAACACTTACTGCTCTTGTCTACCGATTACGATATTGCCTCGTACTCCACCACCAGTTCCACTGCCATGTCATCCACTGCATTGCACATCAGAAATCACACTTTTATTTTTTTCCTGTAAACCTTTACCGCTCCAAACGTCGATTGCGATCACCCTTCATCGCAACTCCACCATTGCACTTTTTAAATCATTCCACTCCAAAGCCTTTTTGTGCCATAATAAAGCTTTAATAAGGTTTAAACCCGCTCTTTTCACTTCTAAGCTTGGCTTCATGTTTTTATCCCTCCATTAGCACCTTTACCCCTTTCTTCTCCAAGCTGCAAATCAACACTTTTCAATTAGAATTAAGTCCTGGATAACTTAGCTACATGGATAGAAGCATGGTTGATAGAGCATAAGATAAGTAGGGTGTGTTTAGCCGGTTGGCCAAGTTTAGTGTGGTTTAAATTAGTTTCCTTTCAGTAATTTAAGTTTAGTTTCCTTCCTCTCATTTCTTTTAAGAAATTTTGAGTTAGTTTCATTCTATCATTTCCTTTCTGCACATTAAATTAGGTTCATTTCGGTCATTTCCTTTTTGTAAATTAACTTAGTTTCATTTTTGTCATTTACTTCCAACAATTTACTTTTCAGTTTTTATCATAGTTTAAGAAATAATACCCTTTCGTAAAGCAGAAGAGGATGACATGAAGATAATGCATCTAATGTGTATATAGCACTGTCATGTCCAAGTTTATATGAACCCTGGGTTGATAAAGTAAAGTAGGGCAGCTCCTGGGAGTCGCAACACTCTTGGTGCAATACCACTTTTTGGCGTTGTTTCCGGGGAGGTGTCCAGTAGATGTTCTGATTTTGTTTTAGCATTCTTTTCTGCTTTCTTTTCTTTTCATAAATATTTAAAAAAATACAAAATATCTGATTTTCATGCCTCGTACAAGTTGGAATACTCAAAGACAAATATTACCTAAGACACCCACATCACCTCCTAGCCACCCTTCACTCTTCTTCAGTGACAATGAGATTGAACCCCCTATAGGAGAGCTTTCTGAATATTTTGAAGATCCTATTGGGGAAGGAGAAGAAGACCTTGTTTTAACTGAGGGACCTGCTTCACCTATCTTAACCATGGCTTGTATCCATAGAGCCTTTCCCATAAGAGAGGCAGATGGGGAAACTAAGATGAAAAACATTAGCCCCTCAACTCTTCCACACTTCCATGGACTTACCTATGAGGATCCTGACATATTCATGTTTGAATTTGTTATTTTTTGTAGGACTTATGACTACACTTATGATGATCAAAAGTTGAAGCTATTCCCATCCACCCTTAAGGATGCAGCCTTGCACTGGTTCATGGGTCTGCCTAGGGATAACATCACTACCTAGGCACAGATGGAAGATACCTTCAACAAAAAATACAGAGACTACTGTAGGTCCAAGGAAACTAAGGATGAAATATTTAGGATGACTCTAGGACCTGATGAATCCCTAGAAGACTATGAAGAGAGGTTTCAATTAAACTATAAGAGACCCAACTGTACTCTTGATCCTACATCACTTAAACTTCTACTTCTTCAATGGATTAGTGAAGAGGTTATAAAAACCTTGAATATGCTATCAGGAGGAGATATCTACCAACTGCATTCTAAAACAATAAAAAATGTATTCTTGACCATTCTAGGGCATTTAGGAAGAAGGGTAGAGCTGGCCAAAACACATCCAATACCCCTTCATATTCCACCTTCATAAAACATGAGATTGGAAACATGATAGAGGACTTCAAGAGTGACATGTTGTACACCTTTTCTTTGCAAATGGACACAATGCAGGTCAAAAGGAAGCAAGAGGAAGCAAGAGGAAGCAGAGAGAGCCCTGGCCATATTTTATCCTAGATGTACCAAGAAGCACCCAAGAAATGAATGTCCATTGAATGTCATAGAGGTTTGCTTAGTCTGTGAGGAGAATTATGCCACATAAAAGTGTCCCTCCTTACCTGGACTTAAGGATGTATATCAAGGTGGGGAAGAAATGCCAGATAAACTCTGTTTCATCAACCAAAGAAGGCCTCAAGGCCCTCAGCCATATCAACAAGGTATGCAAGGTGCACCTTAATCTTACTATCACAAAAATCAGAGTTCACCCATGCAACCTTGGTACACCCCCCACTCCTCCATCCTGGTCTACACCTCCTACTTGGCCTTACAACCCTTCATATCATCCTCAGCCAGTAAACCAACCATTTCACCAGTATGTTCCACAAAAACCTTAGTGGAACAATCCATCCCAAGGGTGGAGGCCTAAAAAAGATCAACCACCTGCTCCAATGCCTCCACCCCAACCTCAACCTCATCTTACTCATGCTGCTCCACCTAGGCTACCTATACCTGAACAACCCAATCCGAACCCGAACAACAAACATGCACATCAGGCTCCCGGTGGAGAAACATCCCATCTAGATTATGCTGTGGAGATATAGGAGGTTAATCTCAGGTCGGGAAGAGTACTCCCAGACAACCATCCTCCATCTCCCCCTGTAGAGGTTTAGGAGGAAAAAGAAGAAGGTAACACTCAGATCCAACAAGCTCCTTTTCCAAGGCGCTTGATCCACCCTAGTCGACACACCCCAGAGGAGACCAAATTCCTGGAAGAATTGGAAAATATGTGTGTAAAGATACCACTTCTCTAGGCCATTAAGGATGTCCCTATCTACAATAGGCTCATCAAGGAAAAGTGCTTCAAGAAACTTGGGAGAAGGAAGAGATATCCCCACCATCAATGTGGTAGGACAACTGTCTGACCTGATGCCAGGGAAGGTGATATTTTTAAAGTACCTGGACCCTTGTAGTCTAGTTGTTGATGTGCATATAGATGGTGTCATAGTCCCCAACACTCTGATTGATCTAGGGGCTACCATCAATATCATGACCAAGGAAACTATGTTGAAACTTAATCTCCAAGGGACTTTGAGGAAAACCACAACAATTCTACAACTTGCAGATCAGTCCACAATAACTCCGGAAGGAATTTTTGAGGATTTTATGGTTACCATTGACTCTTGGGACTATCCTACAGATTTCCTGGTCCTGCAACCAAAAAGTAAGTTTAATGGTTATCCCCTCATCTTAGGGAGACCTTGGTTAGCTACTACAGATGCTTATATTAGTTATCGGGCCAGAAACATGACTATAAAAAATGGGCCTTTGTCTAAACAGCTGGTGTTATATCCTCTAGCCCAGCCTTCCATTGATAATGATCTCCCTATATGCTTGGAGGATGAAGAAGACAAGTTATATAAAATTTCCCCTATGTGTACTGTAGATGCTATTCTTAGAGGGGGGCAGCTTGATGAAGATGAACTCATCGACCATGCCATTCAAAACCTGTCCTCCACTAACATTCCTCTCAAAACCTTAGTTAAAGAGTCTGAAAGCCAACCTTGGATGGAAGTGCACTCATTTGAGTCAACCTCTGAAACCACCAAGGCTATTGAGTTTGGCCCATCTAGATCTCTGAAAATCAACCCAAACCTCTCAAATGAAGAAGAGAAGAAGCTATGCCAGCTTTTGAAAGAAAATCTTAAAGCATTTGCTTAGGATTATAAGGACATGAAAGGGGTGCATCCTTCAGTATGCAGACATTGAATTTGCATCAAAGAAGGATGCACGCCTGTGAGACAACCCCAAAGAAGGATGAACCCAGCTCTAAAGGACATGGTCAAAGAAGAGTTGCAAAAACTATTGGATGCAGGGTTCATATATCTTATATCCGACAGTGAGTGGGTATCCCCTCTCATCCTAGTCCCAAAGAAGAATGGGAAGTGGATAATTTGTGTTGACTATCGAGAACTTAACAAAGCCACCAAGAAAGACCATTTCCCTTTGCCCTTTATAGACCAAGTCCTGGATGGCTCTGCGGGGAAGCAGTTATTTTCCTTCTTATATGGGTTCAGTGGGTACAATCAGATTCAAATCAGCCCTAAAGACCAGGATAAGACTACTTTCACTTGCCCTTGGGGTACCTTTGCTTATAGAGTCCTACCCTTTGGGTTGTGTAATGCCCCAACTACCTTCCAAGAGCTTTCCTAAGCATATTTTCTGAGTTATTCCATGACTCTGTCGAAATCTACATGGATGATTTCACACCATATGGGGATGACTTCCAGGAAGCTCTCTCCAATTTGGGTAAAGTACTAAGAAGGTGCATTGAGATGCATCTCTCCTTGAGCCCAGAAAAGTGTGAATTCCTGAAGAAATCAGGGGTTGTATGAGGACACTCCATATCCCAAGAAGGAATACAGGTAGACCCGAACAAAATCACTATCATCAAAAGGGTACCTAATCCTTAAAAGCAGAAGGATGTCAGGAGTTTCTTAGGCTTAGCTGGTTACTATAGAATATTCATCAAATATTTCAGCAATATGGCTTCGCCATTATTTGGGTTATTGGCCAAATATTCTGAGTTTATTTGGTCTGGTCCTTGTTAAGAGGCTTTCAAGCTCATTAAGAAAAGTTGACTACTGCCCCCATCCTCCGAGGTCCAAATTGGACTCGGCCTTTCCACATCCACACTGATGCATCTGATAAAGCTATAGGGGCAACATTAGGACAATTAGAGGACAAAATACCTTATGCCATTTGTTTCATCAACAAGAACTTGTCCAAGGCCGAACTGAATTATACTGTTACTGAGAAGGAGATGTTAGCCATTTTCCATGCTTTGAACAAATTCAGGCATTATGTAACTGGATATCAGACCTTTGTTCACACTGACCATGCATCCATCAAGTATTTAATGAAAAAAACGGATGTTAATGCAAGGATAATTAGATGGTTGTTACTTTTGCAGAAATTTAATTTGACTATTGTTGATAAACCTGGAAAGGAGAATGTTGTTGCTAATTTTTTGTCCAGGTTAGCTCTCCCTGCAGGTGCAGAAGGAATTGTGGATTACCAATTATAGATGAGCATCGCTTTGCTATATCATCACTCTCACCATGGTTTGTTGATATAGCCAACTACTTGGTTGCTGGGAGACTCGCTCCTAATCTTTCGTCCAGGGAGAGGAAAATAATCATAAAAAAAGTGCCCCTTTCACATGGATTGGGGGAAACCTTTTCAAGCTAGGCCCTGATCAAATCCTAAGGAGATGTGTGAGGGAGGAAGAATTTTTTGATATCCTCTCTGAATGTCATGACAACCCATGTGGAGGCACTTTGCTGCAAAGATAATTTCTTACAAAGTTTTTCAGGTAGGATACTATTGGCCTACCCTTCACCAAGATTCTAGAAGATACACCAGAAGGTGTGACCAGTGCCAAAGGATGGGGAAACCCATGCAAATAGATGAGATGCCTTTGCACCCTCAGGTGGCTCTTGAGCCATTTGACAAGTGGGGCATGGAATTTGTTGGACCTATCAATCTACCATCGGGACAAAAGAAGTATATCATAGTCTGCATTGATTACTTGACAAAGTGGGCTGAAACAAAAGCAGTGAAGGTAGCAACCGAGGAGAAAGTAGTACAATTTCTGAGGGAGAATGTGTTTTACAAGTTTGGGTACCCCAGAGAAATAGTCATTGATCAGGGAGAAAAATTCACCTCTCACCTCATTGAGAATATTTTAAGAAAGCACAAGATCAAGCATAGAAATTATACTGCCTATCACCCTCAGGTGAATGGCCAAGTAGAAGTAACTAACCGAGCTTTAGAGAGCATCCTCACCAAGGTTGTGAGCAACAACAGAAAATATTGGGCAAACAGATTGGTAGAAGCTACTTGGCCTACAACACTACTTGGAAGACAATAACATGATTCACTCCTTATGAACTAGTCTATGGTAAGAAGGCTCTACTTTCAGTTGAGTTTGAATTCAATAATTTAAGAATGGAAACTAAATTAAATCTAGATCTATCAAATGCCCAAAAAGAGAGGTTGTTGCAACTAAATGGATTTGATGAGTTCAAAATGCAAGCACTTCTTCACATGGAGGTAGTTCAACTGCAAAGGAAGTTCTGGCATGAAAATAACATAAAATAAAATACCTTCCAAGAAGGAGATTGGGCGTTGTTGTATGATTCAAGGTTTAAAGATTTCAAAGGCAAGTTGATGAAAAGATGGTTGGGACCTTACACAATGGAAAAATGTTTTGATAATGGCACAGTTCAACTCAGAACCATAGATGAGGAAGGGATCCCCTTGCTTGTCAATGGACAAAGAATTAAAATTTAAAAGAATCCTTTGTCAAGGGTAGAGGTGTATGTGATGGGAAACTCCATAGTTTCCCACACCTCCGGAAATAATAATACAAAAAAAAGAAAGAAATAAATAAAGAAAGAAAGAAAAGAAAAGAGAAGAAGAAGAAGAACAAGAAGATCCATTGGTGAAAACCTCTCTGAGGCACCCAAGGCAAGCTTGTGGGTTGAAAACCTTGATGGAGGCATCTTACTTTCTAAAGAAAAAAAAGGAGAGAAAAAAGAAGAAAAGGGAATAAAGATCCATGGGTGAAAACCTCTCTGAGGCGCCCAAGGCAAGTTCGTGGGTTAAAAACCTCCATGGAGGCAGGCAACTTTCTAAAAAGAAGAAGAAGAAGAAGAAGAAGAAAAAATAATAAAGATCCATGGGTGAAAACCTTTCTGAGGCACCCAAGGCAAGCTTGTGGGTTGAAAACCTCGATGGAGGCAGCTCACTTGCTTAAAAAAAAAAAAGAGAAAAAAGAAGAAAAGGGAATAAAGGTGCATGGGTTAAAACCTCTCTTAGGTGCCCAAGGCAAGTTCGTGGGTTGAAAACCTCCATGGAGGTAGCCCACTCTCTTTAAAAAAAAAACAAAAGAATACATCTGCATCTCTGTGTTTTATGTGTTTGATGTTTTGCATGTTATTGTTGGTTTCTGGAAACACAGGGAAGCATTCATCTTCTCTCCCCTGCTATTTTACCATCCGTCCCATCATTCACTCCATTCATTTCCATAACTCCTTCCATCACCTCCATACACCATATTCCTCCATTTCTGAGCACGATGTAGCAAAAGAAAGAAAGCTACAAACTGCTACAAACATCAAGAAGTTCCTTCAAAAACAAAGTTGTTCACAAACTGCGAATAAAAAAAAGAAGGAGCTGATAAAGAAGACCCCGGGAAAGACAAGAGTGCCACCCATGGTATCTGGAGCAACCCCACGCAACATCTACAATAGGAAGAAACAACAAGAAAGATAAACAACTCACTCAGATAGTTTCTCATTCAGTAAACTGCTCACTCAGAAAACAGGAAAATAAGGAAGAATGCATCATATAAGAGGCTTGTCTCCAAATTCTAGCTCCTGCAAACACCTTGACAACAACAGGTAAACTCAAGTATAACTTCTAATCCCTCGCTATGGATCCATAATAGTTAGAAATAATTAAATTTGCAGACTTAAAGTTTAAGGGGCAGAAAGGTGGCCAGTTAGCTTGGCCACCATCGTGAAGTATGACTAGGGAGAACTACAAAGTCACACCACCTGGGCATGTAAAAGAAAAATATTAAATCAAGAAGATTAGAGGAGAATGAGAGGAGGAAACATATAGTCCATCATGAATTAATAGAGAGAAGGAAACCACAGTCTCTAACGAAAACTGGA
The DNA here is from genome assembly GCA_034641835.2 of Pinus albicaulis. Lineage (NCBI taxonomy): Eukaryota > Viridiplantae > Streptophyta > Pinopsida > Pinales > Pinaceae > Pinus > Pinus albicaulis. The sequence continues at coordinate 1,313,288,194 of CM076570.1, forward strand.
GCTGAGGCCAAGTTGTTAGGAATTACTGCAGAAATAAAATATTTACCGAGAGAATAATACACATACAAAACCCAGCAACAAATCACATAAAAATAAACACAATGTTTAACCAGGAAAACCCCAAATCTGGGGAAAAACCCAACCAATGAAATTTCATTAACCATTGGCCAAAAAACCTTGGCCAATCCAGCCAAGTGAGCCTTCACCACTCACCTCCAGGCCTACCTTACAATGAAGTATTCCCAGCCTCTTATAGGCTCCATTACATGTAATACCATGGGTGCACAAAACCATGTGCCCCAAAACCACTACTATCTACCCTAGTCAACATTGACTCTACCCCGAGTCATGTTTACCTAACAATTCCCCCTTAAACTTGACTTGGGGATTATTGACTAAATCCATCCAAACCTACTAAATGAGACAACACCGCTCACTCTAGCTCTTCCCCCCTCAAATTTTTACCCAGGGTAATTGTAAACTTGACATCCCCCCTATCACCTAGGTCTAACCTAGACTTTACCAGAGATTACCCAGGGGTACGCATGCCATACCAGGTCTTACAGCAGTATGCCCATTTACATGTAAAAAATTAACTCCATTATAATAATATTTTTTTGTTTCATTGTTGCTCTTTGTACATATGAAATCAATGTCCATATAAAAAGAACCCATCTACCAGATTACATGGGTCAGCAACCTCTGTAACCGCCAGTCCTCTAGGAGTTCTCTTCAAATACATGGTTCATCAATTAATTAATCCACGTGCAAACATCCTCTCATCTCTAAATCTCTCGAACCAACTTCTTATCACTGCTAGTCGCCAGATCTGAGCTAGCACCATTGTTCTCTTTATCCATTGAGAAACCCTCCATCTAATTCCCCATAGAATCAATCAATTGGATATTTCCTATTTCTTAGAAACACCATGCTCCTTATGGCCAGATCTGCAAAAGGCTACATTGATTTCTCCATTCACAGGCCAATAAAACCCTTGGCTGCAAAAGCGTCCCTTTGAAGCCAAATATGAGTCTGATACCATCTGTTAGGAATTACTGCAGAAATAAAATATTTACCGAGAGAATAATACACATACAAAACCCAACAACAAATCACATAAACATAAACACAATGTTTAACCAGTAAAACCCCAAATCTAGGGAAAAACCCAACCAATGAAATTTCATTAACCATTGGCCAAAAAACCCTAGCCAATTCGGCCAAGTGAGCCTTCACCACTCACCTCCAAACCTACCTTACAATGAAGTATTCCCAGCCTCTTATAGGCTCCATTACATGTAATACCATGGGCCAAAACCATGGGTGCACAAAACCATGTGCCCCAAAACCACTGCTATCTACCCTAGTCAACATTGACTCTACCCCAAGTCATGTTTACCTAACACAAGTTACATAAGCGCTCCCAAATTAGTTGCACAATATAATAAAGAGATGTCTCGTCTCATCCAAACCAGTGAATTGAGAATTTCTTAGGAAAAGAGACTGAAGGGAGCCCACAACATAACAATATCGGGAGTGGGCTACGTATTTGAACAGTGTGCAGCAGCAGTAGCAGCAGAACAACATCACCAGCAGGCAGGCTATCTTCCGAAGTATACCGCATATTAGATACAGTAGCAAGGGACCAAGGGAAGATTTTATAGCGACCCAAACAAGGAATAATTCTAATCCTAGCCTTAGAAAATAAGAACCAGAACAAGAAGAACCAGAAGAAGGAGAGGAAGAGACAAAGGGCCAAGGAAAAATAGAAGAGATGGAAATAGAAGTCATAGAGGTAGTAGAAAGTGAGCAAGAAGCAGACTCACAGCACAACACCACATCCCCTCAAGACAAAGAGGTAGTTGCCACCTTAGCTCCTCTGAGCACAAAGAGAAAAAGGAAGACCTCTATGTATTTCAAAGTTGACAAGAGTCAAAGGATAAGTCAGAGAGAGCCAGAAACTCCTCCCATGAGCCCGATTATCATTGAAGAATCACCAAGGGAGGAGAAAAGAATCGAAGAAAAAATTCTGAAGGAGTAGCCGTAGAAGGCACAGGAAGAGAATGTAGCATTGAAGGAGAAATTGCAGCAAAAAGGGAAACAAGTAGCCACCATGGCAGACTTATGCATATAATCCCTTTAGCACAAATTCCCTTCCGACTCATATGTTGTGTACCTCAAGGAGCAATGGCTCCTATTTCAAATAAAAACTCTAGCCTCCCATGGATCCCTACCTTTCCAAGATTGTAGGAAATTCATGGATTTCTACAAGCAAGCTAACATGGATGACTAGGCAAAGATGGCAGATTTTTACGTGCATAACCTTGTGCTGAAAAGTCTGGATACTTGGGACCCCAATCCTACAATGGGGGATATGCAGTTTATGGATTTAGTATCGTGGATGATGAATGAGGACACTAGAGAAAAAGATATACGGATGGTCATGAAAAGAAGAAATAGAGAACCCTTACATATCAAACCGGATTTTTTCAGCCCAAGAGGAGTCATCCTTAACCATCGGGATATTGAAAGGGACCATGCACTAGTTGAAAGCTACCTTCAGACTCAAACACAGGTAATAGGCCACTTTGATGATGTTTTTAGGCAGATTGAAGATGAGTGCATTATGGCCAGCCAGAGGATATGGAACAACCTCCCTCACAACCTCAAGAACAAGGAGTACCATACTCCAGAAAGACTGAGGGGTGCATTGGAAAGGGCACCATTATACAAGAGTGGGCCAAGTAAGCTGGAAAATATCCATACCGGGTTGGGACTAAATCTCAACCCAACTTTGCTTCTCGGGTTGCATGATGAAAAGGACACAGATGCACAAGATAGAGAATGGGAGAATGCAGAAAATAATAATGGTTTTTTACCCCCTTGGGGAAACTCCCACACTTCTTCCTCAAGAAATCAGGGGGCCTGTCAGAGCCTTAAAGGAAATGCAGGAGGAGGATTAGTTGCTGAGAGGATGAGCAACCATCCAGTAGGGGGGTGATGATGAGCTCCATCATTAGACATATTTGGAGGGGTTAATAGTCACCTTTTTGCCTTATTAGATCTCTTTTTCTTGCATTTTTATTATCATTTGGTTTTATGATTCTAGTATAGGTGGTGATTAAGGCTAACATACTCTGAGTGCCTAATATAAGGTTGAGTGCAGAAAATCATGAATTATTAATCATTTTTATAAGGATTTTATCATAAAGACTCAGAGGAGACAACAAAGAGGAATTATAGGAGGATTGTCCACCCTCAAAGGCAGCGGAAGGATCCCAAAGATTCTCTCTAGCAATTTGAATTCCAAAAGTAGCCAAAGGATCCCCAAGGATTCTCTCTAGCAATTCGAAATCCAGAGGCAACCAAGCAACTCAAAGAGGAGTGCACCCAATCATTGTTTACTTCGAGTCAATGATCCCTGATGGCGTGTGAACGCAATGGGTATCAAACACATAACCATAAATACACATTTGCAAAATGTGCAATAACACTTCATTTCATTAATACTTCCATAACAAAGATGTCAGCGTACATAATGGAAATAAATAGTTAGGTGTCAGTAGCGAATCTCTCCGAGAAGAGATGTGGCGGCTACGTGCCTATGAATTGTGTTACAATGAGTCTCGAAGGCCTATTTATTATTGAGAAACAATAGAAAACCCAGAAACAATAGAAAAACCTAAACATCCAAAAACCTAACCCTAGGAGATGAAATGCCAAACTATGGGCCCCGTTTGGGTAAATTGGTGTTTCAACTTCCCAGGGACGTAACTTTGGCATACTATCTCCGTTTGACGCACATGATACATCATTAGAAAGCTCTATCCGAGGAATACAACTTTTGTGATGATTTCATACCCAAAAAACGTCGTTTAGGGCCTCAAAACGGCTCCGGAAGTTCAGGACCCGAAAAACTGCTAAAAATAGTAAGTTATGCCAAAACTGAAAAACTGAAAGAGACAATGGTGGGGGCCCAAGTGGAATAGGCGGGTGGCCACCAATATCCACCTGGATCATTCCTCTCCCCTTAGGAAGCAATGGTCCCCATTGCGTTAAGTTCCTCCATGAGATGAGGAAATTTCTGCTGAACTTGGTCCCTGGTGAACCACTTTCCTTGGTGCAGGAGTTGGCCAGCTTTGACAACCCGATACAGTTGGATCTGCTGTTGACGAGTGTTCTTGATTTGCATGTCCATGATACAATCCGTGGTGGCCTGTTCCATGCAGTCTGGGTTTAACTCTGTTGGTGTGAGTTGTTCTGCAATGTCCGAGGTGTCCAGTAGAGGTGGAAAGTAAGGACGAAGGCGATCCACATTGAAGACCGGGTGCAGACCAAGGAATGGTGGAATACTAAGCTCGAAGGCATTGTTACCTACAGCCTTGGTGATGGTGTACGGCCCGTATCGGAGCGGGCGAAGCTTGCGGTGAGGTCCAGTGAGGCGCTCCTTCCGCAAATGTAGCCATACTTTGTCGCCCACCTGGAAGTGGTGTGGCACCCGGTGTTGATCATGGCGCTGCTTGTACTTCGCATTGGCTCTGTCCAATATATCATGAACCCGTTGGCGGATGTGTTGAATGCGCTCGATGAAGCTACTTGCTTTGTCAACTTCAGACTGGACATGAGCTGAATCGGCCTGAGCAGCTGCAAACGGCATGGCTATGTCAATGGGACATAGTGGCGGGAATCCCAAGCCCACCTGAAAGGGGCTATGGCCAATTGAACTGTGGAGAGCCCGGTTATAACTGTGTTGTACATAGGGGAGGCTCTCGTCCCATGTGCGTGGATGCTTTGAGTTGTACATGCGCATAATGTGTACAATCATTCTGTTGACGACCTCTGTCTGGCCATCTGTTTGGGGATGGAAAGCTGTGGACTTGGTGAGCTTTGTGTCCAACATTGACCAGAGGCTGGACCAAAATGTGCTGAGGAACCTGCTATCTCGATCTGATATGATAGACTGTGGGATCCCAAAGTGCACCCACACTCGCTCAAAGAAGAGTTTAGCAGTGGCTTCTGCTGTGATATTCTTCTTACAGGCCGCCATGATGGCCATCTTCGAGAATCTGTCAACGACCACGAAAACACAGTCATTTCCATTCTTAGTAGAAGGCAGGCCCGACATGTAATCCATGGAGATGGATTCCCACGGTCGACTAGGGGTAGGTAGTGGAGTATATAGGCCTTGCTTCTCGATGGTCGGTTTGGCAATGGCACAAGCAGTGCAGGATCTGATGTGCTTCTCGACATCCTTTCGAAGGTTCGGCCAATAGAAATACTTCTGTAGTATTGCTACTGTTTTCTCGACCCCGAAATGCCCAGCGACTCGACTTTAGTGTGCTTCCCATATCATCTTGGCACGCTCGCTTGAAGGAACACAAAGGTGTCCCAGGTGACATAAAAGTGCATCTTGGAGGTGAAAATTTGGAACTTGTGTGCCCCCCAAGAGTGCCTTGTAAGTGTGGCCGAATTCTGGGTCACTCTCATAGAGAAGCGGCCAATCAGAAGTCTCGTGCCCACAAGAGTCGAGCACGGTGGTGAGCGCCACGATCGGTGGTCGGCTGAGGCAGTCTGCAACATTATTGGTGCTACCCTTCTTGTACTTGATGTTCAAATGAAACTGTTGCAGATATGTGGACCACTTCCGATGGCGATCATTCTGGAACTTCCCTTGTGTCTGTATGAACTGCAGGGGCCGGTGGTCTGTGTGGATGATTGTTTCCTTCCCCAAAATGTAATGCTTCCATTGTCGACAGGCTTGCACAATGGAATACATTTCTTTGTCATAGGTGGGATACTTGCGAACTGTCTCAGACAATGTCTCACCGTGATATGCCACTGGATGTCCCTGTTGAGTAAGAACTGCCCCAATAGCATAGTCAGAGGCATCTGTCTCGATCTCAAATGGCTGCTGCAAGTCTGGTAAGGTGAGCACTGGGGCAGAACAAAGGCGATTTTTCAATTCTTTGAACGCCTTCTGTTGAGGTTCCGACAAAAATAATTTTGCTCTCGCTCCTCCTTTGGTGACTTGACTCAAGGGCCAAGTGATATGAGAGAATCCCAACACGAATCTACGGTAGAAATTAGCAAGACCCAGAAAGCTGCGAAGCTCTGTTATAGTAGTCGGGGCTGGCCAATCCCGAATGACTCGGATCTTGGCTGGATCCACATGCACCCCCCTTTCATCAATAATGTATCCCAGATATTGAACCTGGGTCATGCCAAACGTGCACTTCTCCAAATTGGCACACAACTTGTGTTGCCGCAGTGTTTGGAGGACTTGTCTGATGTGATGAAGGTGCTCTTCCCAAGTCTTGCTGAAGATCAGAATGTCATCCAAGTACACCACTACGAATGAGTTGGTGAATGGCCGCAAGATGTCGTCTATCATCCTCATGAAGGTTGCGGGAGCATTCGTCAACCCGAAAGGCATGACCAGCCATTCAAAAAGGCCTTCCTTAGCTTTGAAGGCAGTCTTCCACACATCAGAGGGTTCAATTGGTACCTGGTGATACCCAGACTTCAGGTCGATCTTACTGAAATATTTTGCACTTTGGAGTTGGTCCAGAAGGTCATCAATCCGTGGGATTGGGTACCTATTCCGGACAGTGATCTTGTTCAGCTCCCGATAGTCAATACAGAGTCTCCACGTCCCATCCTTCTTCTGTACCAACACGACGGCCCTGCTGTGGCGAAGGAACTTGGTCTCGCCGACCTTTCGCAATGCTTCCCGAATTGCCTTCGATTTACCATTTTCCGTACCGTAGGCTGATAGATCGGTCCATTGGGTAGTGGCGCACCTGGGGTCAGATCAATCGGGTGCTTGACCTGGCAGTGCAGAGGAACCCCCGTGGGTGAGGTGAAGATGTCCCCGTACTCCTCCACGACCTTATCCATTTGTTGTCGTCGTGCAGAGGGGCCCTGTCTGGAGGTCGTGGCCACAGTCTTCTTCTTGCCCTGGGGGCGGATCATCAGGAAAACGAATTTCCTGGTTTGGGAAATGAGCTTACTACATTGTTTTGCAGTAACCAAAGAGATAGCGGCAGGAGGTGGTACCTCTGGTATCCCGTACAACTTATTTCCCAAAGTAACAATAACAGCACGAGGTCGAGACTCATACACAGCATGACGCTTCCACAAGTATGGTTGTCCTAATAATACATCAGAAACATCAATAGGAGCAACGTCACATAATACCTCATCCGTGAAGGGCTCGATGCTATAGGGAAGGCGGCACTGCTGGCTGACGCGGAGATCTCGTCCTTGGTGAAGCCACCCGATGGTGTATGGATGTGGGTGAGCTGTGGTCGGCAAGTCCAACCGCTTCACGGCGTCTGCTGAAATGAGGTTCTTTTGGCTCCCATTGTCGACAATGAACTGTACAGGGGAGCCCTTTACCCACATCTGGGAGTGGAAGAGACGTTCCTTCTCCTCTGGATCTTCCGGTTCCTCCTTCTGGACCTTTGTAGTGGCAACATTGGCGTTGGGATCCGCATCAATAATCTGTTTCCCTTTTTCATTACCCTTTTCAGGTTCTGATTCGGAGTCAGAGCATGCATCTGACTCAGAAGCCCTCATCTCGGCCACTAGCAACTGCTTGGCCCGACACTCACTTGTGTTGTGAGTGGAGCTCTTATGGAACTCACACCACTTTCCCGTGTCCTTCTTTGGCTTTACGGTGTTGTTCTTGTCTTGTGGCTTTGACGGGTTGTCTTTAGCCGCCATGCTCTGTCCTTTGTTCTACGGTTTGAAAGCACCTTTTCCTTGCTTTTGATTCGCAGATCCAAAGTCTCGCTTCTTCTGTTTGAATTTCTGCTCAATCTTGGCAGCATACCGGTATGCCGTACCAAGCGAGGAGATGTCGAGGAACTCCATTTCCTCCTGAATGTATCTGTGCAGACAACTGCGATACTTTAGCACCAAATGTTTCTTTGAATCTTTGATACCCAACTTTGTGCGCAGGGTATGGAACAGATTCGTCAGCTCATGCACATCTTGATCCCTTTGTTGTCGCAGCGTGGTCCATTGTATGTACTTGTCCTCATAGCTCCCCACAGAATAGTACTGTTCCTTGACGGCGTCTCGGAAAGAATTCCAAGTTGGTACGGCCGAGAACAGAGAGGGTTCTGTCTGGTCCTTGTTCTCACAGTAGGTTTCCCACCAGTCCTTAACATGGGGGTAGCTTTGAGGAGTGCAAAAATAATCTTCTCCCGGTCTGAAAAGTCATGAACAGAGAAATATCCTTCTAATAGATTCAACCATCTATCTACGGCATCTGCGTCTATTTGACCCTCAAGTATGGGAATGTCAAAATTTACTTGTACCTTAAAGGGAGTCGCAACTCCAGAGTGGCTACTGGATGCAGATGCGCCGCCGGTGGGCAGCCGTTGAAGGATCCGAGCAAAGCTATCCATCATCGCGTTCCTTTGTTTTTCGAGGGCCTCCTCGAGCAATATTTTGATAGGATCTCCTGCTCCCTCATCTTTCTTTTCGTCCCCCATGGGCGTCCGTCGAGGTTTGCGAGGCTGATCTTGCAAAGGTTCCACCAGATCAAGCCCTAGCTCCTTCTACCCCGACCTCGTTGGGGACATGCAAAGAAGGATCGAGAAAAAGCAGACCGCTCTGATACCACTGATCCGGATTTATGCAGGAACGCAACAGAATAAACACATAACCATAAATACAGAGATGCAGCGGAAATAACACTTCATTTCATTAATATCGAATAACAGAAAGATGCTTACAGACATAATGGAAATAAAATAGCTAGGGTGCTGGTAGCGAATCTCTGAGAAGAGATGTGGTGGCTACAGACCTCTGAACTGAGTTACAATGAGGCTCGAGGGCCTATTTTTTATTGAGAAACAATGGAGAGCCCTCAACATCCCAAAAACCTAACCCTAGGAGATGAAGCGCCAAAACTATGGGCCCCGTTTGGGTAAATTGGTGTTTCAACTTCCGAGGGACGTAACTTTGGCATACTATCTCCGTTTGACGCACATGATACATCATTAGAAAGCTCTATTCGAGGACTACAACTTTTGTGACGATTTTGATGATCAAAATCGCAAAAAATTTCATTCATACCCAAAAAACATCGTTTAGGGCCTCAAAACGGCTCCGGAAGTTCAGGACCCGAAAAACTGCTAAAAATAGTAAGTTATGCCAAAACTGAAAAACTGAAAGAGACAATGGTGGGGGCCCAAGTGGAATAGGCGGGTGGCCACCAATATCCACCTGGATCAGTCAAGTGGACTCAACCACCATTTTCTAGGGAGCTGTTGGTAGCTGCCCTGTAGAATAAATAGAGTAGAGATAGAGCTAGGAAGGGGTTGATTCTAGTCAGAAATTTGTTGCAAGCTATTGATATTTTTATTATTTTACTCAGTGATCAAACTTTCAGAAATGTATGAGGCTATTCTTTTATGAAATGAGCAGATTGATTTCACTTTACTGATTTAAGTTTCAGAGAGCTAGGCTCGTGGGTTAGGGCCCAATCCATGTGCCTTAGCCTCTCTACTATATTTCTTCTTTGATTTATGTCATTCAATTAGTTCTTCTTCTCATAGTTTCATTGTTTTTTAGTTTTTCTTTCAGTGTGCTATTGTAGGTTTCATTTGCTTGCGAGTATTAGAATAGAGGAGAAAAACCAAAAATTTGTGGATCAAGACCCCCTTCTCATCTGTGTCAATAGAGCTCGAGGAAGGCAAACCTTCCCATAGACCCAAAAACTGATTTATGTTCACTGTTTCTGAGATTAAAAGTGGAGTTTCATTGCCATTTTCCAGCCTTCACTTGCACTGTATTATTACGCATTTGTCTGTTTATTTGTGCATAAGTTAGCAAGGTGATTGTAGGAATTATTGCTAAAATCCCAGAGCAACTCCGTGGTGCTTCCAATTTCATTATCCATCTCTGTTTTCATGCTTCCAACCACCTCGGTTACGCTCTATTCCCTCCTCCTTTCATTGCAGTTGTCGCTCTTTTTATTCACAAAACGCTTGAAAAACCTTTAAAGTTTGACCTTCGCCTTTCCTCCTCGAAATTCCCGCTATCGCATTTTTCACTTCGAAACTTTTCCTAGACAACATTTCTGCTACCCCTCAAACTTTGCGATATTGCAAACTGCGATATCACATTTTGCATTTCAGAACTTTTACCACATTGCAAATCACAAATCACAAATCGCAACCTTTTCCCCACCGCACTTCGCACTTCATAGTTCATTGAAATTCACACTTCACAACTTTTACCCTGACGCATTTCGCACTTCGCAACCTTTGGCCTTTTTGCATTTCACACTTCACAACATTTTCCTTTTTCTTTAAGACTTACTGCTCCTTTTCGCTGATTGCAATAAATCCGCTTCATCGCACATTGCACTTCGCATCGTTTTCTTTTTTTCTTTAAGACTTACCGCTCCTTTTTTCTAATTGCGATACTGTCATTGCACTTCGCCACCGGTCCCACCACCACCTCACCCATCACACTCCGCACTTCGAAACTTTTCCTGAACAACACTTCCACTATCCCTCCAACTTTGCGATATTGTGATTGCGATATTGCATTTCACACTTCACAGTTTTTATCCCGTTGCATTTCGCACTTCGTAGTTTTTATCCCGTTGCATTTCGCACTTCACAAATCACACTTTTTAATTTGTTCCTTTAACACTTACCTCTCCTATCTTCCAATTGCGATATCACTCCGTACTCTGCCACCTGTCCCACCGCCATGTCATCCAGCGCATCGCACATCGCAAATCACACTTTTTATTTTGTTCCTGTTAACCTTTACCGTTCCAAATGCCAATTGCAATCACCCTCCATCACAACTCTGCCATCACAATTTTTAAATAATTCCTCTCCAAATCATTTTTGCGCGATAATAAAGCTTTAATAAGTTTTAAACCCACTCTTTTTACTTCTAAGCCTGGTTTCGTGTGTTTATCCCTCCATTAGCAGCGCTACCCCTTTCTTCTCCAAGCTGCAAATCAACACTTTTTCAATTAGAGTTAAGTCCTCGATAACTTAGCTGCATGGATAAAAGCATGGTAGATAGAGCATTGAGATAAGCAGGGCATGTTTAGCCAGTTGGCCAAGTTTAGTGTGGTTTAAATTAGTTTCCTTTTAGAAATTTAAGTTTAGTTTCCTTCCTATCATTTCTTTTCAGCAATTTAATTTAGTTTCTTTCTATCATTTCCTTTCTGCACATTAAATTAGGTTCATTTCTATCATTTCCTTTCTACAAATTAATTTAGTTCCTTTCTACCATTTCCTTCCAGAAATTTACTTTTCAGTTTTTATCATAGTTTAAGAAATAGCACCCTTTCATAAAGAAGAAGAGGATGACATGAACATAATGCATCTCCTGTGTATATAGCATTGTCACCTCCAAGTTTGTAAGAACCCCAGGTTGATAAAGTAAAGTAGGGAATCCCCTGGGAGTTGCAACACTCTTGGTGCAATACCAGGGCTCACCAATTGGATTGATTCTCGGTTTGAGATTTGGTTTGCCAGAATATTTTGGATCCAAGTGAGGTGGTCTCAGGAAAATTCAAAAAGACCAAGGAATCCCTTGACCGGTATGTTTAATTTCTACGATCTTGGGTATAGGTTAGAATATTAGAATAACTGATGCTACCAAACCAAGAATCTCAACAATAGCTATTTTGCACAGTGGAAAATATCAATCAGTAAATCATAAATGCACAAGTGTAGACAATTTTTAACAAATATTGTACAATATTGTATAACCTAATCTTCGTTATATTAAACCAATCTGAATAATGCAACAATCTATGGAATTAAAAGATACAATGATAATCACGCTACACAGACTCAATCTTGTATCTTGTCCTAGTGATCCTTCACTTACATATTTCTCTCTAGTCGCCCCTTAGTCCTTAAAAGGACAAGACATAGAGACTCCAGGAGGGCTGCCACCTAACACTGCTATAAGTTACTTCTGTTTCATATACACGTGCCAATACAATCTACTCTTCTAGGTTGCTTGATACTTGAGCTCCAATCCACTAATATAGAAATCACATTTTTCCATCAAAGTGCTACACATTAGGCACCAAACTTCACCCAACCTTTATTTGTATTCATCACTTCAAGATTGCTTATATAGGCTACTTTGGGTAGTCAACATGTTGTCCTCCACCAGACCATTGGAACCCAACACTCCAGTGTAGGATCTGCGCCTAGAAAGACTTATGATCACCAAATCAAGTCTTCAAATTGGCTCCCATAGGCTGCAATAACTCGGGTCCAAAAATTGATCCCAAAATCATGGATCTAACACCTCTAACTCACTGTTTGAGTTATTCTCCTATGCAACAACCTAGGCTTGGTTAAGGAAACATAATAGTCCCTTTCTAGGCCTTAACTTCTGCCCATAATTTCTCTCCTTCAATGCGATTGTCCCTTCTCGAATGGTCGAGGTAGATTATTGTTGTCCTAACTTTCAAACAGAACTTGGTATTCCTTCAAGTCATTGTGGCTGCCCTATATCTCCTCCTACAGGTCTATGACATCCTTGTTATGGGGCTACCCACCCTCTAAGACACCCTTAAACAACTCAGAATTAACGTTGTTCTTTGGCCTTTGTTACCTACTCAATTTGGACCCAAAATAATGAAGAATATCACCTTAAATCATGCTCATATTTACCTTTAGGCCTGAGGCCTACCTCCTATAGTAGCTTGGCCTTATCAAAAATGTATTCTTGCACAAACAAACCCTTAACTCCTCTGTCCTCCTTCTCTTGAGCTCAACCAAATTTTAGAGAGAGATCTATGAGATGTTGCACACTTGGATGCTTCAAATGAGACTTACATACCTTCTATTTATACACATAAGAAGAGAATGAATTTATTAAAGAGACATGACTTTTGGACCAAACCTATATGGCTTTACTATCCATTAATTAATTTTCAACTTCAAAAATTCATATCTCGCTAAGGAAAACTCAGAATTCAACGGTTCTTGAAGCATTAGATTCTCCTTTCTGCCCTCTATAATCTCATCCCATCACATGTCCATAATTCTCCATTGTTTTGGCCCAAATCACGATGGGTGAAAAACTCCTACCTTGGGTTTCAATCCCACAAGTGACTCTTGTGGTGATTTTACCTCCAAACCACAAACCCTAGGGCGTGGAGTACTTCCCAAGCTAATAAAAAATCAACACTCCCTCTTTGCGAGGGAGTTACTTCCAAGACTAGGAAGTAACTCATCATAACTACTCGCAACACTCACCCAACTCTTGGTGCTCACCACTGCAACAATCCTTGAAGCATGAACTACACCTCTCTCGGAAGTGTTGCTATCACTGGAAGCATCCTACTTCTTATTCTTCTCCTGAAATGTCTTCCACTTGTCCATGATTCCTTCTTAAAAGTTGTATGAGCACCCTTTCTCCCCACTGACCATGCGCTCTTCTTGGGCTGTAAATTCTCCCTCTGAACTTGCAATTTCTAGAACTCGACTCCCTTTGAGTCTCTTGAACATGGAATTTCTTTTCTGGAACTTGTACCTACCCCTCTAAAGCCTGCACCTACACCTGCTTCTCTAGAACCTGGACTTGCTCCGCGTGCTTCTTCTTTCCATGATCCACAAGCTTAACCGTCAACCTATAGAGACCATGCTCTCTAAATCCAAGTACAATCCCATTAGAGCTAGAGCGTCCAGGTTTGATTCTTGCCTTCCCATCCTAGAACAAGACCTAAAACCCCTTCTTCTTGATCATCGAGATAAAAATAACGCTATATATGAGTCCTAGTACATACAGTACATCCAGGACCTGCATCATTCTTCCTACCTCCATATTGAATGACACAACACATGATCCTTAGATCTCCAACTGAATCTTGTCACCCAACACCATGTGCAAATTCGAGTCCCATTTAGCTAGAGTCTCAAAAACCTCATGTGACCCTGTCATATGTTTCGTCGCACCATTTTCCATGTACCATCCATCCTCATTGACATTAACTTGTGAGAAATGAGAGGTCATAGAAAAGTCCTCCTCCTCCAATCTCCTTGTGAGATCATCTATCTTAGCCGAAGTGGAAACATTGAAGACCTGCTTCCTTTTCCTCTTCTCGTCATCTCCCTTCTTATTCATCGGACATATCGACAAAAAATGACCCATCTCGCCACAATTGAAACACTTGACTCTACTCAAGTCCTTCTTCTAATTACCCTGCATTCATGCTGCTAGTGCCACATTCTCATCTGCCCTCTTTGTTGGATGAAGATCCTTGTCTCGCACCTCTTCCTGAATGAAGTTGTCCCATAAAATATTCCAGTCTTGCAACTTCTCTATTGAAACAATCCCTTTGATGAAAGGCTTCCATTCCTCTATGAACCCTTCCAAGGCAATCCTTACCATATATCTAAAATAGTCGCACTGTAATAGCCCCGGTGAAAATCCCATGTAATAAAAGTTAATAAAGGAAAAATAATAACCACGGTTGGTGGAACACCTATTCCAAGCTTAATTTTGGGAAAATCATCCTAGCGGGTGTTCATTTTGCTTATTATGGCTAAAGGAAATTGGCAAAGGCAAATGCTAAGGCTTTGGAAATGCAAGTGGCATTTATTGGCATTTATTTATGAAAATAATGGAAAATAGGAGAAAAGGAAGGTGAAAGGTCACAAGTTGCATGTGAAGAGGAAAATGAAGGAAAATAATGGAAAATGAAGAAAATAGAGGCCTCGTTAATAAAAAGGCTTCCGAGGATCAGTTGGAAAGCTTTTAGATCAAGATTTTTGCTCAAACCTTTTATCAATTCAGTTTTAGAGCTCTCTCATTATTCTCTCTCTCTCTCTCTCTTTCTTACTCTTGGACACTTAGGGTTTCTTGGAGCATTTTTGCATTGGAACAAGAAAGGCAAGAAAGAAAGAAGAAGGAAGAAGCAAGCAAGGAAGAGCAGGAATCGAGAAACTACATCAAGATTCTTTGCGGGTATTGATTTGCATGTGTGATTTCCTTGCTAGATCTCGCATGTATGGTATTGCATGTGGTTATTTTCTATATTGGCATAGGTTTTTCTAGGTGTGATAGTGTTTTTAGCCTAGCCTTTCCATTTCCAGATAGGCATGGGGTTGTGGAGTTCTCATGTTTTGGTTTAGCTAAATTGTCAGATGGATTCAAAGTTGAGTGAGTTGGATCTCCGAATTGATATAACGTGTAGATTAGTAACCCGTGGACCTGAATGCGGGTTTTGGTAAATCCAAATAGTGTTTTTCCTCAATGGGCTTAGGAATCCTTGACCTATGAATGACGAGATATATGGAAAAGCATAGAGGTGGTTTTCCTCGGTTAGGTCCTAATGATCTGGGTTTGGATTGTGGTAAATCCTAAGACGTGGGTGCTCTCTGTTGGGCCTAGTCGTCTCGAGATGGGATGTACAGTAAATCCTAGAGAGTATGTCCCAATTTATGGCCAGTGATCCCTAATTTGGACTGTGGATTATGTTATATCCCGAGAGACTAGGAGACAAGAAAATTCCTCACAATGTAGATGGAGAACTCTAGCAGCATTCATGATTGTTTGGTTCTTTCTGGTTGGTTATGAGTCCCACATTCATGCTTGGAATATGGCATGGGGATGATTGGATGAAGAGAGATTCGGCTCAACCAATATATGGTTAAGTGGAACGTGGAAGTCCCTTATCTGGTTTGTTTTTACATTCATTAATGAAGAGCTCAATCCTTTGGTATTTTATGTATAAATGAATTGGTTTATATGTGGATTATATTGTTATTGTATCCATTGTATTTGTGTTATTATTATGCTGGTTATAAGCATGTATTTTATCAGTAATGATGTATGGCTATATCCATGTTTTTACTTGTAAATGAATGCACTCTATATCTATGGTCAAATAGATTTTATTGTAGCTAATGATGTAAGGGAGCAATTCTTCTTAGGGATTCTTAGATAAGTATGAGACCCCTATGTTGTATTCTATTATTTACACCTTTAGCTTCAATGTTTGTGACATGTTTGAAAAAATGCTTGTCATGGCTAGGAGGGGACCAGATGAGTTCTTATTGATGTGATTTATTTTTTATCATTTTCCTGTTGTTATTTATCATCTCTGAACTTTTCATGAAGTTCTGGGCAGAGCATTGGGTTCTAAACCTGAAAAGGTGGTTAAAATCCTAGGGATGCTGGCACAACAATGAGGAATTGGGGCCCTGGATGTTGTCATGTTGTGTTATGCCTGTATTTATAGCCTCCTGGATGTTGGATTGAAATATTATGCTTGCATCTATGGCTGAAAGAGGTCAAAAGGTCAGTGTGACCCAGGGGTAAGAGGCTTGAATGGTTGGGTTACGTCTTGGGGTTGTTTTTGTTACTGTACAAGGTATGTATGTTGTGTTTTTGTCGATTCCACTTCCTTAAGGTCACCTAGGAGGTTGAATCTCATTATAGTAGCCTCTTGTCGCATGTTTACCTCGATTGGATAGTTACTTGGGTAGATGTGGGAAGAGGATTTTACATAGTGGTATTAGAGCATGGTTCAACCCTTGGATTGGATGGGCAGTGTGTTGGTCATGCATTCAATTTGGTTGCATATGTGTTCCTTATGCTTTTAGTCCATGTGCTTGTTGCATTTGCATGGTGTTGATCATGGTTGTAGTGATGTCGCCATGTGAAGGTTGATGGTGTCATTGTGGGATGTGTCATCATGAGTGTATGGTTGTATATGCATTTTTTATGCATGTCAGTGTCTATATGTTTTTATGCACATATTACCATGGTTAAGGTTTTTGTCCATGAGGACATTGTATGTGTTTTAGGTCATCATGATGATATTGTTATGTTATGATGCTAATGTGTTGGCTGAGATAGAGTAGGAGATGCAGATAATTAACATGACATTGCAACAATTGGCTTTAGGGTAAGGTAATATTTTCATACAAGTTGGTATGCTTGGCATGTAGGTATGTGATTCTTGGTTGTTGTAAGAATTAGGGTTACTTATATGTTTCCCATTCTATTATTATGGTTACATATGTGATAAATTATAGTTGATCAAAGTAGTTATATGCATTATGGTTATGTGTATGAATTTAATTCTCTTGATTTTATGGTTACATACATGATAGATGTTAGTTAAGTAGTGTGATAATATGTACATGCATTGGTTAGTTAAGTATGGTATTAACTTGATGACTATGTTATATGTTGTTGATGAATATGGTATATGTTAACTTGTAGTTAGCTCGATGATTATGTTATGTGTTGTTGATGAGCATGTTATATGTTAGCTTGATGATTAGGGTTATAACATTAATATCTTGATGTTATATCTATCATGCTAAATTGGATTTGCCTAGGCAGATGGTTAGGGTTATGACATTCATGTATGAGTCGACTTATTGGTGATATTATGTTATACTAATCTAGGTTAATTGTGCATTTGTGATTTTTATGCATGGATGACATTTGTTTATGAGTTTATGATGTGAACATGTTAGCTAGTTACTGTTATGGGTATCATGACCTTATTTATGTCTAAGTTGATGTGATGTGAAGTTATATCATGCTAGTCTAGATTGATTACGCAAACAAGATAGCCTCCACTAAGATACATCAAGGTATGAGTTTGTTTATGTCATCTACTTGGCGTTTGAATGTTTGATTATGTAATTTATTCAGCGTTAGAGTGTTTTGTGTCTGTTATGTCATTTATATGTTGTTTGAAAGTTTGATTACTTGAATGATATGAGTATGTTCCTATAATATTGCATGAAGAAATGATCTTGTTTTGAGATGGTCGTACTAACAAACATGTGTTGAGATAGTTGATATGTACTTTATTTCAAGTAGGTGATAGTTGTGGTATTATTATCTTGACTATAAGTTGATTATGACATTTTTGTTAGTATTCGTAGAGGCTGATTTTAGTTAATAGATATGATGTCCTAATATTTGGAACATGTGATTGATATGTGTGAACAATTGCAGGGAAACATGCTTGGCATTATCATGACAAGGTAATAGTTTATGTGTTTATATAGCTAATAGATGGGTGATATGGTAGTACATAGTAGGACTCGATTACAGCAAGGTAAATGGTAAAATAAAGGAATTGGATAAGAATTCCTTTGGCTATGTTTGGAAACCCTAATTCCAAATGAATGAGTGATTTGCATACAAGAAGTATTCTTAACCTTGATTTTGTTTAACATTATGTGGATATGTGCTATAAACATGAACATTTATTTGACAAGTATATCAGTTGGTTTTTAGTTATGGCTGGATTCATCAAGGGATTGGAGTCCCTTGAGAGATGATATATGTATATGTTCAGATACAAGGCAGCGCGTTTGGCACAATAAGGTAAGATAAATGGTATATTGTTATATGTATATTGTTATGGTCAACCATGATTTTTTTGTGCTTGATTTGAAATTTTATTTATGTCTCGCGTATGGCCATACCGCCTTGTTGCAGTTTCGTATTGTTATTGATTCTCATGGTTTTCTTCTTGTTGTTTCTTATTCTTTCCTTTTGTTTAAAAGTCTTGGGAATTGGTTGGGGAAAGAGGAAAGTAATGGAGCTTGGGGAGAGTTGTGTGGCACCCAAAAGGCAATGTAAGACTCGGATAAAGCTCGGGGCATGAGTAAGTGCAACAGAAGGTAAGAATATGATAGTCAGTTGGATTGGTTGGGTCCATTATGGTAAATGGATGGTGGCAATAAAAACATGAGAAAGGTAACCAGAAAGGTAAATTAAATGGATTTGAGGCATCAGATTCCTTGGCTATGTTAAAGGAAGTTCTCTTAACCTTGACCTTATGATATCTGGTAATTATATTGTGATCATGATTATGATGATGTTTATATGTGTATACATGTATGTATGTATGTATTTCATTTCTAACATGATCGTCATGGATCATGGTTGTTTAATGCTAAATTTTTATATGTATATACGTGTGTATGTATGTCGTTGTCTGACATGATCATGATTGTTTATGCTAATGATTACATACATACATATGTATGTATCTATGTCACTGTATGATAGGGTTTTCAAGGATCGTTCTTGTGGAGGAATGATTGCTAATGCAAGTGAATGGTATGAAGATGTTCCTGGTTTATGAGGAATCAAGTGGGAAAAATAACCTTGACAAATTTTTGAGGTCAATGTCATGTGAATATCATTTAATGTTATATGCTTGTTCTATTCCGATGTTTATGTTATGGGCAGGTAATTTTGAGGGGTACATTAAAGAAGTGAAAGTAGAGTGATCTGCCACATGCTAGGATAAGCATGGATAGTGGAAAGACACTAGAAGCAAGGTTGCTTGTGGAGTCAGTGTGTGGTCTATTTATGTGCAGTACTATTGTTGTGTATATGTTGTGCATGTTGTAGAAATTATATGCACTAAGCATGCATATGTCCAAGATCCACCTGATCTCACACTATTTAAATTTATGCAAGATACTGAATCTATACCACTTGTTAATCTTTTGCGGAAAATTTAATTGCACACACATGTGAAGCATAAACAAAAATATTCAATTGCACATAAGACAGTTTTTAACCGAGAAAGCCTGAAGCTAAAAACCCCAACTATATATTATGTAACATGGAGATCATATGACAATCTCATACAAACATACAAAGCTTATCACCAGCTCTCAGTACAGTACAATCGTCATACACTAATCAGGCCCAATCTTGCAAATCCATGCATCGATATTTGCCACCTGCTATCCTGCCTCCACTGCGCAATCCCTGCTGAAGAATAGATTTGAATGAATTTGAATTACTCTTGGATTGACTGCGCGATTCTCATTGGCATCTCCAATGTGTGTGTGATGTAATCAATGCATCACTAATAGTCACAACAGATAGTCTATCTTGCCCTTTCACCTATCTCTCCACCGGTCTCCACTAAAACTGCCATGCATTGTAGTTAACAGTTGTATTGTTTAGTTGATTAATGGTTTATTATTTGTGAATTAATTAACTATTTAATTCACTCCACTCTCACTAGTGTATCAATCAGTTAGACTAGATACAACTAGCTCAACTGAGTCTAACTGAGTTAAACTGAATACAACTCCATAACTACTTCTTCCAACTGTGTCATAACTCTGCCACTTGAGTTCTAACTGAGTCCTCCATGCATTAGCTCCATCAAACCCTTAGGAATAGCGTAATTCCTTTTGTCAGCTGATGTGCCACATTTGTGCACTGAACTGAAGTGCTCCAAGAGAATAAGTTGTTGTTTAGAGTCTGATTATTATTAAGAGCTAATAATAATCGACATGCATCTATTTTTAGATTGACGATCTATAAATAGACTTCGCCCAATATTATAAAAATATAATTTCATATATTTTTCCAACTTGATCAACCATCCACAAATAGCATCCTGCAACTTCTGAAATATGATCATCATGTCTAAAAATAGACATAGTCTAAAAATAGACTTGTGCCAAAAATAGCCTGCAAGCCCACTTAGTGAAGGCGACTCTTTTCACTAAGCTCATCATCTTATTGAATCTCAACACTCCCTCTCAACAAGACAGGGATTATCCTTCACGTTGATCCTACCTCTATGGTATTTAAATTTTCTCCTGGTGAGCGCCTTTGTCAGAATATCTACATCCTGATCCTCCGTAGGAATGTACTGAAGCAACATGATCTTCCGCTGCACACAATATCTGATATGATGATACTGGATATCAATATGTTTAGATCTATCATGAAACACAGGATTAACCGAGAGTTTAATGCAACTATGATTATCATAATGTATCACCGTGGGATCTAAATGTGAACCGAACAAACCAACTAGAATCTTCCTCATCCAGATAGCCTCACATGCAGCTAAACTTGCTGCCATGTATTATGCTTCCGCTGAACTGAGTGCCACAGATATTTGTTTCCTGCTGTACCAAGAAACTGTCGTAGATTCAATACTGAAAATCCCTCTTGATG
This sequence comes from Pinus albicaulis, assembly GCA_034641835.2. Taxonomy (NCBI): domain Eukaryota; kingdom Viridiplantae; phylum Streptophyta; class Pinopsida; order Pinales; family Pinaceae; genus Pinus; species Pinus albicaulis. Next base: position 1,313,309,176 of record CM076570.1, read on the forward strand.
TGCTCTTTTTGTCTGTTGGGCTTCCTGTCCAATCTGCATCTGTGAAGCCATGCAACTTCACCTCATCTGTCTGTCTGTACCATAAACCATACTCAGATGTGCCCCTGAGATATCTCAGGACATGCTTTCCTGCCTTCCAAAAGAGCTTGGTAGGCTTAACCATCGCTTGTGAAAGCTGGGGTTCACCACACTAGAATATGTCCGGTCTTGTATTGACTAAATACATGGCGAACAGCGAACTCACCAACTTTTGATAAACACTGGCATCCACTACCTCTGTCGATGTAGCATCCTCTTTCTTCCAATTTCCTGGAAGAGGAGTGTCGATAGGCTTGCAGCCTTGCATGTGAAACTTCTCCAGTATCTCCTGGGCATACTTTCCTTGAGACACAAACAGTTCAACTTCCCACTGCCATATTTCCAATCCAAGGAAATAATGAAGGAGGCCAAAATCCTTCATCTCAAACTCCTTTTCAAGATCTGCCTTGCATGAGTGTATCAACTACTCATTACCTGTTAGTATTAAATCATCAACATAAAGTACAATGATTAAAAGCTTACCCTCCACCACAATCTGGTACAAGTTTGCATCCACCTTACCCTTGGTGAAGCCAAGTCTAGTGAAATAGCTGTCGATCCGAGTGTACCAAGCACGGGGTGCTTGTTTCAGCCCATACAATCCTCTTTTGAGCCTGCACACATGCAACTCGCTACTGAAGATCCCAAATCATTCAGGCTGCTCAATGTACACCTCTTCCTCAATGATACCATTCAGGAACGCAACCTTCGCATCCATCTGATGAATGTGCCAACCCATTTGCGCTGAGAGAGAAAGGATGGTCCATATGGAATAATACCGTGTGACAGGTGCAAAGCTTTCTTCATAGTCAATCCCCTCAATCTGTGAGAAGACCTGGGAAAAAAATCTTGCCTTATACTTCTCGACACTCCCATCAGCAGCTTGCTTTACCTTGTAGATCCATCTTGATCCTACAACTGATTTTCCCACCGACCTTGGAAAAATATCCCAAGCACTGTTTCTGACATCTACCCATGTGGGCTCCTGCACTGCTTCTTCGAAAGAAGATGGATTTTTCACTATACACTTGCTCATAAGAGACATGTATCCAGTATATCGATCAGGTGACTGTCTCTGTCTGCGCTGTGATGTAGGAACTCTTACATTCTATGCCGCATCCACCTTTAGTCTCTCAGCTTCTGTGGTACGCTTTTTGCCTTGTCTGATGTTTGGTTCTGCATGAGTGGACTCCTCCACTCCATGAATCTCCTCCTGTGGTTGATCCACATCTAGAGGCTCATCTTTAGGAACAAGAAGTTCCTCCTCTGCATGCAAGTGTAGCTCCCTCTCAAGCGACAAATTCATTGCTTTCACCTCATTGAATTTTATATCCCGTCGCACAACAGTCATCCGACTGTCTGGAAAATACACATGATAATTATGGGGTGTTTCTGTGTACCCCAAAAATATCCCAACTTCTGTAGTCGGCTCCAGCTTCTTCCTGGCATCCTTCGTCACATGAATGTAAACAGGTGAGCCAAAAATCGTCAAATGAGAAATATCAGGCTTCTTACCAGTAAAATTTTCTTCAGGTGTACTCATGCCAAGTACTCTATGAGGACAACGGTTTTGCACATAAACCGCAGTGTTGCATGCTTCCACCCACAAGTGCATTGGTAGGCCTTGGTCATGCAGCATCGCTCGTGCAGCACCCACGATCGTTCTATTCTTTCTCTCCGCGACCCAATTCTGCTGTGGGTTATGAGGCGCTATGAGTTCTCTTCGAATTCCTTCTTTGCTACATAAGTCTTTGAATTCGCCCGAGATGTATTCACCACCATTATCGCTCCTTAGAGCTTTCACTTGCTTCCCCGACTCCTTCTCCACCAATGCCTTGAACTCACAAAACTTTGAGAATGTTTCACTCTTCTTCTACATGAAAAAGATCCAACATCTACGAGAATAGTCATAAACAAATATCACATAATACCTATGTTTTGCTATTGAAGCAACCGAGAATGGTCCACACACATCTGTGTGAATTCTCTCTAGGATCACCGAAGCATGGTTCTCCTCCTCATGAAAGGTGGTCTTCACAAACTTACCCATTGTACATCCTTTGCACTGATCTGACTGCGCAAGAGTACCCTTGGGAAGTACAGTAGAAATTTGCTGCAAAATCTTCAAAGCGCCATGGTGAAGATGGCCCAATCTCCTGTGCCATAATTCGCCCTCATCCCGTCTCACCACTTCTTCTTCTTTTCAAACCAATGCAGCACTGCCATCTACCTCCAGCTTGTAGAGATTCTTAATTCAAACCCCTGTCTTCTTGGTTTGACCCATTTTTTTATGTCGAAGGAAGGCTTTTCCCTCACTGAAAACAACATCATAACCCTTGTCTTCCGACATTACGGCGAGACCAAGTTCTTCTTCAGACCTAGAACATGCATAACATTCTTCAACAAGAATGGATTACTGAACTCCCTCTCAAAGGTAATGGTCCCAATGCCAGTCACACTGTACCGACCATCATCGCCCATCTCTATATGCATCCGGAGATCCTTCTCCACCAAATCACTAAACAACTCTTTGTCTCCCGTCATATGGAAAGACACACCACTATAAAGATACCACACCGATCCCATGCAGCTTGAAACCAAACATGCGATCAAGGAAAAATCCAACTCAAATTGTGAGGCTAAGGCCTCTCCAGCTGCAGATCCAACAACCTTCTTATTCTTCTTCTTCTGTGGACAGTTAGTGGTGAAATGTTCATGCTTGTGACAGTGAAAACACTTCACTTTGGACAAATCCTGCTTCGTTCCTTTAGCACCAGATTTTGAAGAAGATTTCTTCCCCTTCCCTTTCCTTGCTTTGGCAGCCAAAGCGCAATTCTCTTCATATTCATTCTTAGATGAAGATCCATCCCTGGTACCCCGCCTTATCTCCTCCTGCACAAGATCTGACCAAATTCGCTCCCATCCTGGCAGTTTATCCCGTCCATTGACAGAGTCTTCGTAGCTATGCCAACTCTTCGGAAGCCTAAGGAGAGCCAAGCTCACTAAGTCTTCATCATCAATAGTAACCCCCAGACTTCCTAGTTCATTTTTGCATTGGACAAACTTCGTGAGGTATTTTGGAATACTGTCGCTTTTCTCCATTTTTATTTTTCTGAGCTTGTCTTTAAGCGCCAACTTCCTCTGGTCACTTCTGCTTTGGAAAAAGTCTGTCAAAGCCTTCCACATTAAGAATGGAGTGGATTTCCCTTGAAGTCTGGACACAATATGGTCCTTCACACCTTCCAACAGAATCCTCCTCATCTTTGTAGTCTTCTTTTTCCATGCATCAAGTAATGCAACATTGCTAGATCTCGGCTTAGGAACATTGCTATCGATGAAGTCCTTCAACACTTTATCCTCCAGCACCACCTCCATCCTATCCTTCCAGGCTATGTAATTCGATCTCCCATCAAGGGCATACTCCAATATCAACCCGTTGAAATACATTTCAATGTATACTCGATTTCTGCACCAAGAATCTTCTGTAGCAAATTTGAATTGTCCACCAGCACAAACTCACTTCAAAATTTCAATATTCAATCAACAATGCTCTGATACCATGTAGAAATTATATGCACTAAGCATGCATATGTCCAAGATCCACCTGATCTCACACTATTTAACTTTATGCAAGATACTGAATCTATTCCACTTGTTAATCTTTTGCGGAAAATTTAATTGTACATACATGTGAAGCATAAACAAAAATATTCAATTGCACATAACACAGTTTTTAACCGAGAAAGCCTGAAGCTAAACACCCCAACTATATATTATGTAACATGGAGATCATATGACAATCTCATACAAACATACAAAGCTTATCACAAACTCTCAGTACAGTACAATTGTCATACACTAATTAGGCCCAATCTTGCAAATCCATGCACTGATCTTTGCCACCTGCTAGCCTGCCTCCACTGCGCAATCCCTGCTGAAGAATAGCTCTGAATGAATTTGAATTACTCTTGGATTGACTGCACAATCCTCATTAGCATATCCAATGTGTGTGTGATTCAATCAATGAATCACTAATAGTCACAATAGATAGTCTATCTTGCCCTTTCACCTATCTCTCCACTGGTCTCCACTGAAACTGCCATGCACTGTAGTTAACTGCTGTATTATTTAGTTGATTAATGATTTATTATTTGTGAATTAATTAACTAATTAATTCACTCCACTCTCACTAGTGTATCAATCAGTTAGACTAGATACAACTAGCTCAACTGAGTCTAATTGAGTTAAACTGAATACAACTCCATAACTACTTATTCCAACTATGTCATAACTTTGCCACTTGAGTTCTAACTGAGTCCTCCATGCATTAGCTCCAGTAAACCCTTAGGAATAGCATAATTCCTTCTGTCAGCTGATGTGCCACATCTGTGCACTGAAATGAAGTGCTCCAAGAGAATAAGTTGTTGTTTAGAGTCTGATTATTATTAAGAGCTAATAATAATCGACATGCATCTATTTTTAGATTGACGATCTATAAATAGACTTCGCCCAATATTCTAAAAATAGAATTTCATATATTTTTCCAACTTGATCAACCATTCACAAATAGCATCCTGCAACTTCTGAAATATGATCATCATGTCTAAAAATAGACTTGCACCAAAAACAGCCTGCGGGCCCACTTAGTGAAGGCGACTCTTTTCACTAAGCTCATCATCTTGTTGAATCTCAACACATGTTGTATATTTAGTGATTGTACCTATGGTGATGTGTACATGTAACATATGTATTATTGTGTACATATGATGTTGTATATATGGTGTTTTGTTTATATTGCATATGTAGTGCAAGGTATAGATGGTGCTATGTACATGTTGAATATGTGGTGTTGTGTACATACTGCATTGTGCGCATGTTGGATATGCGGTGTTGTGTGCATGTTGGATATGTAGTGTTGTGTATGTATGGTGCTATGTACATGCTGTATATGTAGTGCTATGTACACATGGTGTTGTGTGCGTGTTGTACATATGGTGTTGTGTGCATGATTGTACATGTGGTGCTGTGTACATGTTGTACATGTGGTGTTATATGTAGGTGGTGTCGTGTACATGTTGTGCATGTAGCATTGTGTACATGTGATGTCATTTAAATGTCCTAATTTTGATGTTGTGTACATGTGGTATTGTGTAGACATTGTATAGGTGGTGCAGTTTACATATGGCGTTGTGTACATGTTATGCAGGCGATGTCATGTACATGTGATGTTGTGCACATGTTGTTCACATAGTATTGTGTATAGGTCGTACTGTGTACATGTTGTGCATATGGTACTGGTATACATGTGGTATTGTGTGCATGTCATACATGCTGTGTTACGAGCATGCGGTACTATGTATGTGCATGGTGTAGTTGTGGTATCATGAAATGTGTATTCGTTGTGTTGTACTCTGTATATTTATATGTATTGTGTTGTGTTGTACATTGGATGTAGGTGTATGTATTGTGTTGTATGGTACACCAGGTGTAGGTGTATGCATTGTGTTGTATGGTATGCCGGGTGTAGGTGTATGTGTTGGACATTGGATGTGGATGTATGTATTGTGTTGTACGGTACGTCGGGTGTAGGTGTATGTGTTGTATGCTAGTGTGAGTGTACGTATTGTGTGGTGTTGTAATTTACATTGTATGTATGTGTATGTGATTGAAGAGAAGAAAAGGAATTCAGTGCTTGCTGGTTGTGGAAATCGATCCGGTGTGTGTACATAATGAACAAAGGTAGAAGTAAGGACCGATGAAGGATAAGTATCGATATTTTATTTCATTTTATTATGCATGTGATATTTGCTTCTAACTTATGATGGTTACATCTGATTTATGATTATGGTTTATGATGATTGCATGTGATTCATGATTTTTTGGCCTATGATGATTGTGCTTTGAGATAATTAGATGTGATATGTTTATACATGTTGATTGATAAAACAACTAGTTTGACTTGTTGTGACAAGAAGTGAACAAGATTGCAAGTGTACCTTGTTGACAAGCTACCAATGAGGTATGATTTGAGTTTATTTCAATTTTTTTTGAGTCTAATGGGAATTATGTGCTTGATACATGAATGCATGAACATACCTGGTTGGGTGGTTGAAACCAACTGCAAGAACTAGCAACATCATCAAAATGAATTGGAAGATGTAGCAATATGTTGGTAAAGCACTTCAGGAGCAGGGCCATTGTGGGACGTTAGCACCAAATAGTGTCCAATAATTTCCGTGAGCATGTTATGAACAAGATGATGGTTTTGAGGCAGATATATGCCTTGGTTGAGGAAAATGAAGGAAAATAATGGAAAATGAATAAAATAGAGGCCTCATTGATAAAAAGGTTTTTGATGATCAGTTGGAAATTTTTTGGCTCAAACCTTTTGTCAATTCAGTTTTGTAGCTCTCTAATTATTCTCTCTCTCACTCTCTCTTTCAATCTTGGACACTTATGTTTTCTTGGAGTATTTTGGCATTGGACCAAGAAAGGCAAGAAAGAAGGAAGAAGGAGGAAGCAAGCAAAGAAGAGCAAGGATCGAGCAAATACAATAGGATTCTTCACATGTGTGATTTCCTTGCTAGATCGAGCATGCATGGTATGGCATGTGGTCATTTTGTATCTTGGCATGGGTTTTTCCAGGTGTGACAGTGCTTTCAGCCTAGCCTTGCCATTTCCGGATAGCCACGGGGTTGTGGAGTTCTCATGTTTTGGATTAGCTGAATTTCCAGATGGATTCGAAGCCATTGAGGTGGATCTCCGAATTGATATAGCACGTGGCCTAGTAACCCCTGAACCATACTATGGGTAGCGGTAAATCCAAATAGTGTGTTGCCTTGATGGGCCTAGGAGTCCTCAACCTATGAACGATGGGATATATGGTAAATCATAGAGGTGGTTTGCCTCGGTTTAGGGCCTAATGATATGGGTTTGGCTTGCGATAAAGCCTGACAGGTGGGTGATCTTAATTGGGCCTAGTAGTCCTGGGATGGGATGTACGATAAATCCTAAAGAGTATGTCTCGGTTTAGGGCCTAGTGATCCATGATTTAGACTATGGATTGTGGTCAAGGCTAAGAGACTAAGAGACAGGAAAATTCCTCATGGTGTAGGCAGAGAAATCCAGTAGCATTCATTCTTATTTGGTTCTTTTTGGTTGGTTATGAGTCCCAAATTCATGCTTGAAATATGTCACGAGGGTGATTGGGTGACGAGCGATTTGGCTCAGCCAATCTAGGGTTGGGTGGAACATGGAAGTCCCATCTCTGGTTGGTTTTTACATTCATTAATGAAGAGCTCAGTCCTTTGGTATTTGATGTATAAACACACTAGTTTATATGTGGAGTCTATTGTTGTGGTATCCATTGTATTTATATTTTTATTATGCTGGTTATAAGCATGTATTTTATTAGTGATGATGTATGGCTCTATCCATGTTTTTACTTGTAAATGAATGCACATTGTATCCATGGTAAAATAGATTGTACTGAGGCTAATAATGTAAAGGAGCAATGCTTCTTAGAAATTCTCAGATAAGTATGAGACCCCTATGCTCTATTCTATTGTTTACACATGTAGCTTCAATGTTTGTGACATGTTTGAGAAAATGGATGTTGTGGCAAGGAGGGGTCCAGATGAGTTCTTATTGATGTGATTGCTTCCATATCATTGTCCTATTGTTATTTATCATCTCTTCACTTTTCATGAAGTTCTGGGAAGAGCACTGGGTTATGATCCTGAAAAGGTGGCTCAAATCCCGAGGATGTTGGCACAACACTGAGGAATTGGGGCCCTAGACGCTAGCATGTTGTCTTATGTTTGCATCTATAGCCTCTTGGACGTTGTATTTCAAGCTTGTATTTACGTCTATTGCTCAAAGAGGTAAAAAGGTCAATGTGACCTAGGGGTAAGAGGCATGAATGGTTGGGTTACCTCGTGGGGGTATTTTTGTTGTTGTATAAGGTTTGTATGCTTTGTTTTCATCGGTTCCACTTCCTTAAGGTCACCTAAGAGGTTTAATATCATTATAGTATCCTCTCGTAGGATGTTTACCTCGGTTGGGAGGCTACTTGTGTAGATGTGGGAAGAGGGTGTTACACACATTGACGAAAGCAAGCTCATCTCTGACATGAGACAATTTTCTCAGATACAAAGTCACTCCTTCACCCTTTATCCTCTTGGTGAACTTCAACTTATCCTTAAATACCAATACCCAGTTCTCGTTCTTATCCTAGAACACATTATGAAGATCCATACACATCTCATGTAGAGTGTTCTTCCTGAAAAAATGAGGTATTAGGGGATCCTTCACACCATATAGGATGATCAATATTTCCCTCATATCTAAATCTTCATACACTTTTAGATCCTTTGGGTCAGTTGTCTTCTTTATGGATTTCTTGGTGAACTCCCAGATCCCGTTGAGTTGCAAGACCAACTTGATCCTTTACTTCCATGGACTATAGTTGGACAACCCTTCCAACCTATCCTCATACTGGAGAGCTGCCTGCAAATTCGACATTGTTACCTACAATGTGACTAAATCCTTCTTAAGTTGTACTTCACTATGCACAACTCTAATTCAATGACTTCCAAAGTAGCTCAGAAACGCTCTGATACCATGTTTAATTTCCATGAAGTTGGGTCTAGGTTAGAATCTTAAAATCACTGACGCTACCAAACCAAGAATCTGAACAAGAACTACTTTGCACAACGGAAAATATAAAGCAGTAAATCACAAATGCAGAAGTGTAGAAATTTTTTAACAAATATTGTACAATATTGTACAACCCAATCTTTTTTATATTAAACCAATATGAATAATACAACCATCTATGGAATTACAAGATACAATGAAAATCACACCGTGGAGACTTGATGTTGTATCTTGTCTTGTCGTCCTTTGCTTTTGTAATTCTCTAGTCGTCCCTTAGTCCTTCAAAGGACAACACATAGAGACTCTAGTAGGACTGCCACCTAACACTGATGCAAGTCACTTCTGTTGCATGTACACGGGATGATCCAATCTACTCTTCTAGGATGGCCAATCCTTGAGCTCTAATCTATCAATTTAGCAGTCAATATTGTACATCAAAGTGTTGCACATTAGGCACCAAAATTCACATAAATTTCAGCTATCTTTGTCACTTCAATATTGCTTGTTTAGGGCTACTTTGGGTAGTGAACATGCTGCCCTCCACCAGACCAATGGAACACAACACTCTAATGTAGGATCTGTTCCTAGAAAGACTTTCGATCACAAAATCAAGTCTTCAAATTGGCTCCCACAGGCTGCAATAACTCATATCCAAAAAATGATCCCAAAATCACGGATTCAACACCTCCAAAAATGATCCTCCAGCTCAATATTTAAGGTCTGATCCTATGCAACAACCTAGGCCTGGTTATGGAAACATCACAGTACCTTTCAAGCCCTTAATTTCTACCAAAAATTGCTCTCCTTGAATGCTGTTGTCCCTTCTTGAGAGACTGAGTTTGTTTGTTGTTGTCCTAGCCTTCAAAAAGACCTTGGTCTTCCTTCAAGTCACTGTGGTTGCCCTAGATCTCCTCCTACAGGTCTGCGACAACCTTGTTGTGGGATTTTCCACCCTCAAACACACCCTTAAACATGTTAGATCTAAGAATTTTGTGATCCATAATGTAGATAAAAGAATTTTCGGATTAATCACATCATTAGGATTAGGTAAACATTTCGAACCAACTAATGTGGTTCATTCTCTAGACAGGTGGAGAGATTGATCGATCTTGATGAATAAATAGTGGAGTTGCATCATTGCCCGGAAATAGCCATTGAAAACTAGCCGTTGGAAAATTAGTTAATTAGTTAAAAATAAATAAATAAATAAAATAAAAATTAATTAATTAATTAATTAAAAATTAATATTAAATATGTTAATAACTTATTACCTACTCATATGTTAATCCGAAAGTTCTTTTATCTACACCTTCAAACAATCCATAATTAACATTGTTCTTTTGCCTTTATTACCTAAATTCATACCCAAAATAATTAAAAATATCACCTTAAATCATTCCCAGATTTACCTTTAGGCCTACAACCTACCTCCTGTAGAAACTCGGCCTTATCATAGATGTATTCTTGCACCAATAAACACTTAACTCCTTCATCCTCCTTCTCTTGATCTCAGCCAAATTTCAGAGAGAGATCTATGAGATGTTTCACACTTGGATGCTTCAAATGAGCCTTACATACCTTTTATTTATACACATAAGAAGGGTCAACGAATTTATTGAAGGGACATTACTTTTGGACCAAGCCTACATGACTTCAAAAAATCATATCTCGCTAAGGAAAACTCGGAATTGGATGATTCTCAAAGCGTTGGATTCTCTTTTCCACCCTCTATCATCTCATCTTATCACATGTCCAAAATGATCCATGGTTTTGGCCCAAATTGTAATATTCCTAAATTAGTCATAAACTAGTTGGAATATTCATTTTTTTTTTTCTGTCTTGTTTAAAGAATAAGAAGGCAAAGGAGGTCCAAATTTCTCCTTAATCATGAATAAATCAATGCCAAATGTGAAAGAGACAAATCTTGGCAGCTTAATTGAAGCACCCTTGGTGTGAAAGGGGTTGGATCATTTTGACTAGGTCAACCTTGACCAAATCTACAATGCTGTCATGGAGGAGTGGCCATCAATGAGGGACAACACAGTTTTAGATGGAGGTGCCTTGTGTGAAAGAAGTGATCTCATTGGAAGTGGTTTATGGTTTGAAATCTCTTGACTTATAAAAGGAAGAGGATGGTAGCATTAGAAGGTTATTTATGTTTATCATATTTCTGAATATATGGTCTCTTTAGACATATATCTTTCTCTTGCTGTTTAGCTGAGATTGAATGTTGTTTAGCATTGAGTGTTCCTGATCTCTTGGGAGAGTTTGTATTGCATTTTCCACTATCTGGCTTAGGGCCAAGCTTCTTCTTTCAACTACAACACAAATCTTGTTGAGGGTTTGGTTTTTTTTTCAAGCTGCAGCAAGTGGAGACAAGATCTTTCAAATCTAGGCCATTTCAGTGCTCCTTTTTAGTGGAGGAGGTTTCCACTTCATTGGGAGGACATTATTGAAGGCTTTGGAGCTTATTTTCAGATCTTGGCATTAGGCCAACCATATTTTTATCCCTTCATTGCAGTTTCCTTCTAGATCTGCGTTATTTCTATAGGTTGCAGTTGCAGGGTGGTTCAACACACCATTTGGAGAGTTGATTTTCTAGTGTTGGGGATCTCTACCCTTCACTTTGGAGATCTATTGGAGGAGGATATTCTATTGCTCATATCATATCAGCCACACTTTCTGGATCTGTAGTTTTTAGTAGATCTACAGTCTAAGATCTCAGATCTACAACTTGTACTTGGTGTTTTGCTGAAAAGCCCAAGGGGGTTCTTTAGAGGAGCTTGTATAGTGCATGGATCTAATATAGATCTAACCTTTTATGCACATAGTAGCTCTATATCTGATGTATAATCTATTGCTATTGCACATGCAATAAAATAATGCTGTAATGGTTTTCCAACTTTTATATATAGTTTCAACACCTCATATTGAGGGATTTTCTTCATTGGAGACTTGCTTTTCTTGTTATGCATCTTATGGGCCATTTATTACAAATGTTTTGCTGCTGTAATAACAAATGAAAGGTCTCCATATTGGCCTCTTACTGTATAAATGATGATCTGCGTTATTTTTCTTTCATTTTTCATTATATTACTGCATTTACCATTTGGGAATATTATAGTGGTATCATAGCATCATCTTGGCACAGCCTGTGCATTCTAAAAGCCAATATGTCATCTGAAGAAGGAGAGCCTCTTATTGACAGAGAAAAGAGGTATCAAAAGAGAAGACACAAAAATTTTGATTATATAAATGACAAAGAAGACAAGGGTAAAACCCCTTCATCTGGAGGAATGAAAGGGAAGGAGTTCTCAAAAATTGTTTTCCAAACTATTCAGAGCATTAACAAAGACATCATGGAGATGAGAAGGAAAATACATGAAGATCCCTCAAGAATATTTGCAAATGAGGAAAGCCCCAATTCTTCATATTATGTGTGTGAGCATTCAGCCACACAATTAGATCTACAATGTTATACCATGCTTACATTCTTAGCAAGAGAAGAAACAAAAGGAGAAACATCAAAGGAGGAGACTCTTGGTGACTATATCCAATAATATGAATCTCAGTCTGAAAGATTCAAGGAGCATCTAAGCTTCCAAGGGTTCTGTCAAATTAAAGAAGAAAGAAGACCCAACAACTACAATAGAATAAGAGGGTGCATGCAACACACTTTGGGTAGATTCTTTCTACCTACTGTTGATGGGTTACCCAAGAGCATAGCGAAGTCTTGGGTAAGGAAGCTAGACACATATTCCAGCTGCATCAAGTTTAAGAAGAAGAAGCCATTAGAGTAGCAGCGCTGCATCTTGAAGGTAAGGCTTATTCCTGATGTTTATTTGAATCTTCTTCATTAAGAAATGTAAATATATCTACTTATGCAAAGTTCACTAGGAGGTTAGTGAAAATATTTCATTTGAAACAATCTGAAACTTCTTTGGGAAAGCAAACCAAACCCAAGAAATCAGAACCTTTGCATGAGTTGGAAGGATCCATGAAGCCAACTCCATTTCAGAACATTGTTGAAGGGGTTAAAGATCTGCAACATGCTTTACCAAGGGAAAAGGCCCCACTTCAGCAAGAAATTTCTTCTCAACAAGAAGACATGAGGATTTCTCTTTCAAGAGGAGATCAAGATAAAGGATCTCTTAATGATGATGTATTCTCCATTGATGATGAGGAGGAAGAGGAAGAGCTAGAAATATCCTCCAGCACTGTGACAAAAGGAGGATATATACTTCTATTTGGAGATGGAGATGAAGCAATTGCTTCAACTAGAGGAGCTCTTGCATCTTTGCAAGAAGTCCCAAAGGATCTTACATATGAAGATCATGAGCATCATGTGTCTATGTTGATAGGAAATGAGGCAAAACAATGGAGGAAGTGTGTTCCAACATTGAATATAGTCTTGGGGACACACAATATGATAGATCATTCCTTTGTGATCAAGACTCTTGACACCAAGGAGATGTTGGGTGTACATGGGTTGATCACATATAAAGAAGACACCCTTAGACTGTGATGACTTGAAAGAGGTAGGAGAAGATGAGAAGGAGGGCCAACATCAAGTGACGAAGAACATACACACCCATCCTTTTTAGGAGGTTTACGCACAGAAGCAGGAGGATGATTTGTGCAGTGAAAGAAGGGACAAATTAGTCCATTCGCATATACAACCTGCTCTAGGCCTTGATGTTTCATTACATGGAGGCATTCCACCTGGGAGACCCCCTGATTGGGAAATACACAAAGAGTTCTCTCAATATGGTGCAACATTGATATATTTGGCTCATGAAGGAGCATTGAGGGACCATGATACAACTCTGAGAGTCTTGGGTAGACTCCAGGAGGAAGGAGACATTCTCCCAAAATTTTTGTCACCCACACTCATTTCAGATTCTGCGGCGTGGGAGGAGAAGCAAGGGAAGGATAGAAACCTTCCAACGTATACCTTTGGCATGAGAGACATCAAGGAGAAGGGAAACCATATGATAGATATTCTTTATGATAGATCATCAGTGCTGTCATTATGGGAGATTGATCCATATTGGAAATCCAAACTGTTGGTGGATTATTCAAAGGATCTTTTCACATGCATGATACTTAATGACTAGCTACATGAGGAGGGATATTCAGTCCAAGATGAAGTCATCTATTATCTGGTAGGATCTTCTTATCTAGAGCTTCCAAGCTCAAGGAGAAGTTGTTACAAATGGCTTATGAAGAGTTCCTTTTCAGCCATACTCATTCCATGAAGGCCTACAACACTATCATGGGAAGCTACACTTGGAAGGGCTTTGAAGAGGAACTATATCAACATTTTCAAAGATGCATGAGCCATGTTGAGTTGGAAGAGATATATGACTCTATGAAGGAGTTATTTCAGCCACCTCTTTCCTCTTTTGGAATGAGAGGGGATACATCTATGCACCACTCCATTTTTATGAGGAGAAACTTTGGTGAAGAATATTCTTGTGTATCTAATGATTAATTTGATTTTTACTTGTATTATTTTACCATGTATATGCAAGACATAACTCCAAAAAGGAGTATTATTCCATATAAACTTCATGGCCAACTTTGGGCCACAAGCATTTCTGAACATGGCCACTCCCTTGGAGGATAGAGGGAGGTATTGTATCATTGTGGGTGCATTCCAAAAACACCAAATATATCTCACATTTTTAGCCATGGTGAGAAGACTTGGGTAGCAAGTAAGTGGTGGGGAAACCACTTACCATATCACTATATGATGCAGTCAGGAGATCTATTGCGTTGGTTCCACATGTGGGACTATGATCCACCTCCATCATTACATTTGATTGTTTATGTATCACTGGTTTTGATCCCACATGTTGATGTTATCTTATTTTTGTTGGGGACATGATTGGAGGGATGACATATTGGTTGGATGTGTCCATTGGGAATGAAACTTTCCACATTTATTCATGCTTCAAGGGGAGCATGGTACATTATGTGGCTGCTACATTATAGCAATTGTTTCCTTATGAATGGAGCCATATGATTGATTTATGTCTTTGGGAGGAGCCTTTCACATGGGAGGATTTTTGCTATGAATTACCAATCTGGAGGGTGATTCAATTTGTATGGATGATAGCTTGGAGATTGGAGCTCCATATGGGAATAAAGGTTCCCCACATTTTTAGTTTCGTCCTTGCAGTTGCTTGGGGACAAGAAACACTTGGGAGGGGAGGATTGTAATATTCCTAAATTATTCATAAGCTAATTGGAATATTCATTTTTGTTTTTCTGCCTTGTTTAAAGAATAAGAGGGCAAATGAGGTCCATATTTCTCCTTAATCATGAATAAGTCAATGCCAAATGTGAAAGAGACAAATATTGGCAGCTTAATTGAAGCACCCTTGGTGTGAAATGGGTTGGATCATTTTGACTAGGTCAACCTTGACCAAATCTACTGCGCTGTCATGGAGGAGTGGCCATCAATGAGGGACAACACAGTTTTAGATGGAGGTGCCTTGTGTGAAAGAAGTGATCTCATTGGAAGTGGTTTAGTGTTTGCAAGCTCTTGAAGTATAAAAGGAAGAGGATGGCAACATTAGAAGGTTGTTGATGTTTATCATATTTCTGAATATATGGCCTGTTTAGACATATATCTTTCTCTTGCTGTTTAACTGAGATTGAATGTTGTTTAGCATTGGGTGTTCCTGGTCGGGAATCCCACCTCTTCCCATTGAGTAGCTCTTGGGAGAGTTTGTATTGCATTGTCCACTATTTGGCTTAGGGCCAAGCTTCTTCTTTCAACTACAACGTAGATTCTGTTGAGGGTTTGGTTGTTTTTGCAAGCTGCAGCAAGTGGAGACTAGATCTTTTAGATCTAGGCCATTTCAGTGCTCCTTTTCAGTGGAGGAGGTTTCCACTTCATTGGGAGGATAGTATTTAAGGCTTTGGAGCTTATTTTCAGATCTTGGCATCAGGCCAACCATATTTTGATCCCTATAGCGTAGTTTCCTTCTAGATCTGTGTTATTTCTGTAGGTGCAGTTGCAGGGTGGTTCATCACACCATTTGGAGAGCTGATTTTCTAGTGTTGAGGATCTCCCCTTCAATTTGGAGATATATTGGAGGAGGCTATTCTATTGCTCATATCAGATCAATCACACTTTCCATATCTATAGTTTTCAGTAGATCTGCAGTCTTAGATCTCAGATCTACAACTTGTACTTGATGTTTTGCTGAAAACCCCAAGGGGGTTCTTTAGAGGAGCTTGTATAGTGCATGGATCTAATATAGATCTAACCTTTTATTCACACAGTAGCTCTAGATATGATGTATAATATACTTTTGTTGCAGAGGCAATAAGATAATGCTGTAAGGGTTTTCCAGCTTTTATATATAGTTGCAGCACCTCATATTAAGGGATTTTCTTCATTGGAGACTTTCTTTTCTTGTTATGCATATTATGGGACATTTATTACACATGTTTTGCTGTTGTAATAAAAAATGAATGGTCTCCATATTGGCCTTTTGCTGTATAAATGATGTTCTACGTTATTTTTCTATCATTTTGCATTATATTGCTGCATTTCCCATTTGGGAATATTACACAAATCACAATGGGTGAAAAACCCCTACCTTGTGTTCCAAGCCCACAAGTGACTCTTGTGGTGCTTTTCCCTCCAAACCTTGAACCCTAAGGCTTGGATTATCTCCCAAGTTACTCAAAAATAAAAATTCTAATGGAGGGATACACGGTAATTCATGAGGGTGGAGATGGGAAAATTCCTAAAGGTATTGGAGAAGAAATTTAGAGGCATCCAAGCTCGGTTTTCTTTTGTTATCTCAACACCATTTTAGGTGAGATTATGATATGGTGAAGGTGGAGGTGGTTTGACCTCTGAATTCCCATGGTTGTATTGGATTGGTTTATCCCATGAGATCCCATATTCATGCTTGGAATATGGCACGGGAGTGATTGGATGAAAGAAAGACTTGGTTCAACCAATCTATGGTTAGGTGGTACGTGGAAGTCCCAAACCTAGTTGGATTTTGCCTATGATTAATTAGAGCTAAGTTTATCTTATATTTGATAAGGAAATATACTTTTTATTATGTGGCTTTAATGGTTGTTCTCTCATTGTTATTTATGTGGTTATATGTTGGTTATAAGCATGGTTATATCACATATATTAGTCATGGCTCTATTCATGTTTTTACTTGTAACTAAATGGATAATGAATGCAAGACCTAATTGATGTTATAAAAGCTAATGTGAGAAGGAATTAAACCTTCTTGTTAAACCTTAGATATGTTTTTAGTACCTTATGTTCGAAATTTCATTCATGACCTGCAGGTTGCATATTTACCAATTTTGGTTTTTAAGCTCCTATGGTTATCTGTTATTGAAGAGCTTCTTGGATTATCCATAGTATTAAGGAAAATTTGTCGATGTTTGGATTTGAAACATCGGTAAATGTTCCTTAATATTGTGGATAATCTGAGAATCTCTTCAATATTTACCAATTGTTTGACGGAATATCAGTCTCGGTTGGGAAAGGTCAAGTCAAGTCCTAGTTTAAATTTGTTATCAACAACATTGTCTTCATGTATGTTATGAGTTCTAAAATTTACAAAGGGTTTTGGGCATAGGCTAAGCCCAAGCCCTGGAAAATAGCCTTAAATATCGTAGTCGTTCACATACCACTGGTAGAAAAAGGCTACAATCACACTCAATCAAGTTCATGGGAGAGACTAGGGGTCTGAGTCACTTGTAGGGCTTGGCAAGGGAGCGACTAGGGCTCTAGTTCAAAAAAAAGGTGAGTTGTCTCAGGGACATATGTCCAGGAAGCGTGCATCATCCCTTGGGGTCCTTGTGGCATCAAAAATAGGTATGTAAGGCCTTATTTTGTCGACTCAATTTCCTTAAGGTCATATAGGGGGTTGAGTCCTATCATAGTAGCCCCTCATCTCATGTTTACCCCAGGAAAACTGGTGAAAGTGGGTAAATGTGGGGAGAGGGGGGGTGCGTTACAGGGTGGTATCAAAGTAGGTTTCGTTTTATTTGGGTCATATATGATACCATGGGCTGGTATCAGTTTCGTTCTCTTTGGGTCATATCTGATACCATAGGGTGGTATTAGAGCAGGTTGCTCTCTCTTTGGGTAATTATGATGTTGTTAAGGTTATGGTTATCATGCATGGGGTCACTGCATATTGTTTGTATGGTTATCATGCATGGCGACATTGACTACTATTTATATGGTCATGCATGATGTTATTATGTTGTTATGTTGATTACATGGTATGCTTATGATTGTACATGTACATGCTAATGTGGACTGATCTTGCAGATGAGATAAGCCTCCCTTGAACATCACTGAGGTACGGATTTGATTTTGGTATCTATTTGGTTTATATGACATGGTATACTTGTTGGAAGAAGAGAATCCAAGATGACCAGCAAAATGGAAAACTATAATTCTCGTGACTCTCCGTACAGATAAGTTAGGTAGCAAGGAGAAGAGTACTCTCTTGATATAACAAATATATTGAGGAGCTTGAGGGCAAAGATCAAAAGTTGCAAATCAGTTAATGATAGGTTGGTTGAGGCTCAGGAAAGACTTGCAATGGCTTATGAGTAGCAGGTAGAGTGTAATGTTCCAAAATATGTAAAACAATGATATGCAAGCAAGTAGCAAATTTATACCACAATTTTAAAATTTTTTTTAGTAAACACCCAGAAAAATCAGAAATATGGAAGCAACAATGCAAATCAGAAATATGGAAGCAACAATGCCCAGGTGAAGCAATGATAAACCAGAAATTTTCCAACTCCTGCTCTGCATTTCCCTAACAAATATGCACAGTCTGCTGTAAACATATAGTTGAAAATCCCACCTCCAGTGCTCAAAAAATTCTGTAAAATTATTTTTGAGGTCCTTGTAAAAAACCAAAAAATGGTTTTGCCTAGTTTTAACCTTCCAAAATCGACCCCAAAAAGCCCTACGCTCTCCAATATTTTCTGAAGCACTCTATCTGTCAAACCACCAACAAAATCCTCCCCAAACACTCATGAAATGTAGCAATCATATCCACCAATACTTGCCTTATATCTCCTGGCAAGCAACACCCCAATGGTTGAGACTTTATCTCCCACGTATGCCCAATTTCTCTCTTCTATGCTAGCCCCAAAGTATGTAAAATCACTCCTGAATATTCCTTCCACTTCCATCCCTCACACTCACCTAGTAGCCAACAAATCTATTGATCCTTATTCTCCTAATTTCTCCCGGCAATAGCCCTCCGGAAGAATACTGCAATGGCCACACTAGATCCATTATTGTGTCCTCTAGAATTACACATTGCTGGGGTAAATTGAATACAACTGATGGAAATCTCTCTACAAATCTCCTCTAGATTATAGTGGATGAACCTCTTTAGGGTGGCACTCTAAGTCTCCTAAATAATGGGTGAGTTCTCTGCTTGGAAAAATCTTGCTAAACAACAAGTGACCCGACTAAACAACTCGAGAAATAAAATCAAATTTATTAAGCGAAGAATTACAAATGAAGTGTGTTGCATTCCTTTTATAAATTTCGTGGAGCCTTTCTTCCCTCTCATGCATTTCTAATCATTGGCTTAGGGAGTGCGTATTTATTATGTGGGTATTCCCCACATATCATTAACAAAAAAAAATACAATACAATTAAATTAACTTTCCTCTAACTCCTAAGTCTTCTATAAAAAATCAAATGGGCCTGGTCTTCACCAAAATTGGCCCCCAAAATGTAGAAATAAATCACGTTCCAAAATAATTTAGGAAGGGACATTATAGTCCTCCCTGCCAAAAATTGCTTGTCTTCAAGCTATGCGTGAACAAGTTCCCTCTTTGACTGTTGATCACCACTGTAACCACCAATAATAAAAGGGTCCCAAATGTACCATTGAGTCATCCTCAATATCAACACTGTCCTAACATGAAGGAATCCCTTGATACCAGGATCCCAAGGCATCCTAATCAATGTGAAACACACCTTTCTCCACTCATTATCCAACAAAATATTGGTACCATAAGCCCTCTGCATAGTAGAGATAAGTAGAGCATCATGATAATGTAGCACTCTATCCAGATCCTTGTGAAATTTACCTACTGAGTAGTCCATCTCATTCACTACAAGATTAAACTCTTGAAGATGCAATCTTGTCCTAGTGGGATTGGACCCTCGTCTACCCGAGACTCCCATGATTTCCTCCTGTAGATCACCCTGCCACACCGGTGAAGTTCCCCACACCATCAAAAAATCACTAAAACCAAATGGAAGATCTAGATGACCCTCCCCTATAGAAACTGGCTCACCTCTAAGGGTAGCTGAACTGCTCAGCCTATGCCAGAATCCCCTTGCCATCGCAAAAGGAACCTATCCTGTTGACATCGTGACACTCCGGTCATGATTGAATGCCTATCATGCTCATACCAGAGCCTCACCTCCCATAACTCTTGACCATAATCTATGTGATGATCGAGGCTAGGCCAATCTTGCCAAAGCGAATCAACAGTGCCAGAACCTCTCACTCCATGGATAGCCCCATTCTCGAGCAAAAATCTACCTAATTCTATGGTGAGGGCTTCAATGATCCCCCATGTGTACATCTTTGAATGAATCAATCCACCTGTTATCCTAACCATGCTCACTAAGGAGTGGAGTATCCCACCAATCCACTCGATCCTTGGATCCCATAACCATATTGGAGGTCCACAACCCCCAATCCTCTTTTCCTGTCGCTATGATATGCTACTAGCTATTGGGATCCCTTTGTGCCCCCTCTGTGCCTCCTATAGGCATCCAATAGGTAGGAACCAAACATCAATAACCTGTGCTATGAATATCCAACTGTTTTGTGCCTGTTAAATCACATAGCGAGATCTTCTATCCCAATTCTTGATGATGTGCCTAGGTACTGCCGAAAGCATAGGCATCATCCTGCCAACAAGGACTATCGTCTTCCACACCTCATGCTCACCCAACGCCTCGATTTTTCCAGCTAAAAAAGCACCATGTAACTCCCTCTCGGTCACCTCCCCAAGTGTGAGCCTAGGGGTGGACCATATGTTACCTCGACAATCAACCATGCCATCCCTAAGGATGTAATCGTTAACTTGTGCACCTACCATGTGTCTCAACTGGAGATTCTCCTCTCGGCCCATGACATGCAGTGTCTCATCCAACTGGCTAGGGTGAGCCTTCCATGCCCTTCTACCTAAATGGAGAGCAACAACCAAACCCTCTGTGATTGTAAGAAACACTGGAGCATGATGAGTGGGCATATCCCAAAGAGTATGATCAAGAGTAACCAGAATTCTCTAGAGTAATCATACAGATGACACTCTCTCCACCTCAGATCTGCCGATAACCCCCTAGAGGCCTCGCCTACACTAAAAATGGTGTCCCCAGATGCTCAATAATGTTCTCATCGATCCTATGTGAGTTGCATCCAATGGTACACCTACTGTCCCTACCCATAAGTATCCCTAGAGGCAACACTCCAAGAGCTCGTTGCGATGCATCATGTGTCACTCCATAACACCAAGGACCACCTCACTCCTCGACATGCCACTGTACACTGCAAAATTTCCCCGTACACCACTGGATACCCCCGGCTATGGCTATACCATCCTATACCATCCTGCGTCTTTCAGGTGTCACTAAACCTGTCACTCCTTGCATTCTCAATGCGATGTGAGTTAGTCCTCTTACCCCACAGTGTAAAACTACATCTTGTGGTATACCACCATGCATCTACTTGCTCCTTTGCAAGCCACTGATCCTCGCTACATATCCCTGCACACCACTAGGTGCTATTGCCCAGAATTGGGTCTATATGCATCAGGTCACATCCATCTATATAGCACTGGACGCTACGACCTGACTCTGTGTAGTCTTGTGTACCACTGCCTACTATCATACCACTCTGTAACTTATGGTATCCCATATGTTCCAAAGTGTCTGCCACTCTACTACTGATCCCACCATGACACGCGTCATGTACCCTTATCCATCCTCGTAGACCTGAGAACCCTAACTCCAATCCTGCTAGAGTGGATATCTCTGTTGTGCTGATCCTCTGTGACCCCTGAGTCCTAAAATTCAATGGGAGAACATTATCTTCATATAATATCTGGTCCGGTGTCCTACCCATGCCACCTCCTCCAATTAGCTCTTGCCAGAGAATGCTAATAATCTTGTGCCCCCATGCACAACCAACATGCCAAAACAACCAACGAAGTTTGCTCACAAACCACCTGGCCACTAGTGGTGACTGGAACTCCCCTAATGAAATCATGTGCTCAGGCACAAGGTTGACTACCTCATCATTTTCTTAGATATCCCGCATGTCTGATATCAGATAGGAAACCCCACCTGGATCCCAATGCCAACTTGGGCCTCCAATACCCTAGATGTATGAGAGCTCCCACTGAGCTTCACTCTAGACTATGACCATCTCCACGAGTCTATCCCACTCCACTGGGTACCAACTTAGAATCTCTCTCCATCCAACCCCAAGAGATATAGAACAAGAACTCCATCTCGCAAGTTTTACACCCCGCGCAGCTCATGTCGCCTCAACTCACTATCTTGGTCAACACATATAATTTTTCAGAGGGTCTCTGCATCTCTCTCTTCTTGGTGCAAAGGTAGTCTAGCAATGTTGCAAGCCCCATCTATACAAGCCCATAGAGAGATACTATATATAAGTACTACAAATCTGTTGATGGTATGTGCATCTCTCTTCTCTAAGTTAGTGGTTGGCCCCAAAGAAGACTGCTCGTCCTCCTCTACCATGGGCTAAACATGAGTCACAAACTGCCCCTCCATGACTAGCTCACACCCCTTCATGTTATCTCCATGTTGTTATATGTGACTCTCATCCCGTATTCTGTCGTAGATCTGGTTGCCTCTGTACCTATTGACTCCTCATTAAGGGTGGTGATGTCTCTTGACACCTCTTCATCCTGTTGTGTGCTGCTATCACCTGAAAACTCAGTCACGACCCCAGATACCTCAACTATGGATGTCACCTCCTCAACGGTGGACATGTCTGTGTCTCTTGGCAACTCGTTAATGGATGGCCCTATTGGTGTATGTTCTACTCTCTTCCCCAAGGTGTCAACTGGTGCTATTAAAGAGGCCTCCAATAATGGTGACTCATGTGCCACACTAGGTATACCGATGTGATCCTCACACTCCCGCTTGTCCCTTTCCTCATGCTCAATCTCCTTCTCAGACCCCTCATATCTAAAGCTAGGTCTCCACCAACAAAAGTGCCTCATAGTCTCACCTTCTAACTGTTCTTGTCCTGTTTGCTCCTTTCGAGGAGATTTCGTGTCCCGAGTATGTTGATTTACCCTACATGGTGTGGATGGCTGCACCCCCATGGTCTATGTACCTCTAGTGTCTTTTTTGTAAGGATGAGGATGGGTTTGGTCTATCACCATCCTCAACTGGGCCAACCTCTCATCGTCCCAATGGATTCCACCCTAGAATTTCTGCACACTAAATTTCTCTTGACACATGGGTTTGTCTATGGTTCAACCTATTACTGTGCCTAGATACCCAAATCTTCCATGATATTACTGGTTACCCACAACTGGGCCAATATCATGCTTTGATACCACTGTAATGTTCCAAAATAGGAAAAATAGTGATATGCAAGCAAATAACAAATTTACACCAGAGAAATTTAAAAAAAAATTAGTAAACACCTAGAACAATCATAATTATGGAAGCAGTTGAGCCATTTTATTTAAACTGGTGCAAGAGTACACATATATGGAATGAATTCACATGGGCTTGCCTTTTTGGAAAGCAGAGCAATGCCCAGGTGAAGTAATGATAGCCTGGACACTGTCAAGCTACTGCTCTACACTGCCCCAACAAATTTGCATTGTCTATTGCAAATATATGGCTGAAAAAACCACCTCCTATCGTTAGAAAATTCTACAAAATTATTTCTAAGGTCCTTGTAAAAAACCCAGAAAAACCCAGAAATGGTTTGTCTTCGTTTTGACCTTCCAAAATCGACCCCCAAAAGCCTTATGCTCTCCAATTGTTGCTGAAGCAGGTTGTCTGCAAACCACAAACAAAATCCTCCCCAAACACTCCTGAAATGTAGCAATCAACTCCACCAATACTTCCCTTATTTCTCCTGGCAAGTAATAGCCCTAATGGTTGTGACTCTATGTGCCACGTATGCCCAGTTTATCTCTTCAACGCTGGCCCCAAAATCTACAAAATCACTTCTGAATATTTCTGCCACTTCGAGTCCTCAAACTCACCCAATGGACAAAAAATATATTGAGCCTTATTCTCCTAATTTCTCCCAGTAATAGCCCTCCAGAAGAATGTTTCAATGGCCACACTAGATCCACTACTTCACCCTCTAGAAATATGCAATGTTGGGGAAAACTGAATACAAATGCTGGAAATATCTCTACAAATATCCTCTGGATGATAATGGATGAATCTCTCTAGGATGGCACTCGAGGTTCTTCTAATAAAGGGTGAGTTCTCCGCTTGGAAACTCTTTCTAAACAATAAGTGACCCTACTAAATAGCTTGAGCAACAGAATCAGATTCAATAAGCCAAGAATGTCAAATGATGTGTGTTGCCTTCCTTTTATAAATTTCGTGGAGCCTTTCTTCCCGCCTTTTATTCCCTCTCATGAATTTCGAATCATTGTCTTAGGGAGTGCGTATTTCTTATGTGGGTGGTCCCCACATATCATTAACAAAATACAATAAAATAAAATTAACTTGCTTCTAACTCCTAAGTCTTCTATAAAAAATCAAATGGCCCCGTCTTCACCAAAATTGGCACCCAAAATGTAGAAATAAATCTTGTTCCAAAATAATTTAGGAAGGGACATTACATAGAGGTTAATGCAGTGACTCTTTAGAGGTTTTCAGAGTTGTAGAAACAAAAACAGTTGAGGATTAGTCAAGATTAGGAAGATATGTTGTGAAACGAGCTCCAAAAATAGAAGAAAAGAGATGTCAACGCCTTAGAAATAAGCCACTTCGAGGGGGCAACCTCCAATACATTACATGAATGAAAAATTCTTGGCTACTACAAATTACAAAACCTTCTTTCTATATATAGGAGTCCATGGGGCCACAATGTAATCTTAGTGGGGCCACAATGTAATCCTAGCCGACCTAACAATAATAATTTAAGGGCACAATAATAGCAATATGGGGGTTACAGGGGTACAATAATAACGATAAGGGGGTTACACTAACAACAATAAGGGACTATACTAGTAATATAGGGACCTAACATGCCCCTCTCCTTCAAAAAGGTGTTGTCCTCAACGCTTGAGTAGCTTTGGGTGCTTATGTATAAAATTCTCATCCTCCCATGTAGAATCTTCAGTGGGTAAGTTCTTCCACTTGATGAGATACTCTAAACTTGATCGATTTCGTAGCTGCTGAGTTCTTGTTTTCGTGACCGCTTCAGGTTCCAATATGATTTTTCCTTCATCATCAAGTTCTGGAAATATTGTTTGAACTGGAATATTTTCACCTATAACCTTGTTTAAGCATGAAACATGGAAAACTAGATGCACTTGTGAAGAAGCAGGAAGCTCTAATTTGTATGCCATAGTACCAATATTTTGCAACACCTTGTAAGGAACATAGTACTTTGGTGATAATTTAATATCCTTCTTAGCTTGCTTGAGGGACGTTTGTTTGTATGGTTGTAGTTGTAAAAATACCCAGTCTCCTACATCAAAACTTCTCTCGATGCGATGTTGATTTGCTTGTTTCATTCGATTTTGTGCCAATTTCAGGTTATCCTTTAAGAGCTGGAGAACTTCTTGTTGATGCTCGATGTGATCTTCCACTGCTTGAACCTTCGAATTTTCTCTTAAATATGATGTGATGGACAGTGGATGATATCCATAAAGTGCCATAAATGGGGTCATTTTTGCCGTAGTATGGAAGGAAGTGTTATACCACCATTCAGCGAGAGGTAACCACTTGACCCATTGTGTTTGTTTATTAGATACAAAAAAATGAAGATATCCTTCAAAACATTTATTTACTATCTCAGTTTGACCATTGGATTGAGGATGATAAGATGAGCTATGAGCTAATTGAGAAATCAAACAAGAAAATAACTCCATCCAAAAATTTCCAGTAAAAATGGGATCTCTGTCGCTCATAATAACCCTTGGGTTTCCATGTAGCTTTTGAATTGTTTCCATAAATGTAGTAGAAATTTTACTTGCTTTAAATGGATGAGATAATGTGCAAAAGTGTGCATACTTGGTAAGTCTATCAACTACCACCATGATGACACTCTTTCCTTCGGACTTAGGTAAACTTGTGATAAAATCCATTGAAATCTCCTCCCAACATTGACTTGGAATGGATAAAGGTTGTAGAAGACTTGAGGTCTTAATTGTCTCAACTTTATTTTGTTGGAAAATCAAACATTCTGTCACAAACTTTTGAATATTAGATTTAAGGCCATCCCAAAAAAATTCTTTCTTCACCCTGTGGTAAGTTTTTAAAAATCCTGAGTGTCCTCCTAAAGGAGAAGTGTGTAATTCCAAAAGAATCTTTTGTTTTAGTTGGGATTTTTTACAAAGATATAAGCGATATTTGTACCATTCGGAATCATTTTTCCAACTAAATGTATCAAATGTATTAGGATCTTGCTGCAAATTTTGAATGAGTGTGTCCACACTTCTTTGTCCTTCTTCCATTCATCCCTTGCTTCGGTTATCCAATCTGGTTGGATAATAGAAATGGCACAAAGAAATGCTTCCACCTCTTCATTCTTTCTTGAGAGTACATCTGCAACAACATTTAGCTTTTTTTAGATTCAACAAGATGATGAGCTTAGTGAAAAGAGTCGCCTTCACAAAGTGGGCCCGCAGGCTATTTTTGGCTCAAGTCTATTTTTAGACATGTCGATCATATTTCAGAAGTTGCAGGATGCTATTTGTGGATGGTTGATTAAGTTGGAAAAATAGATGAAATTATGTTTTTAGAATATTGGGCGAAGTCTATTTATAGATCGTCAATCTAAAAATAGATTTATGTCTATTATTATTAGCTCTTAATAATAATCAGACTCTAAACAACAACTTATGCTCTTGGAGCACTTCAGTTCAGTGCACAGATGTGGCACAACAGCTGACAGAAGGAATTACACTATTCCTGATTGTTTACTGGAGCTATTGCATGGAGGACTCAGTTAGAACTCAAGTGGCAGAGTTATGACACAGTTGGAAGAAGTAGTTATGGAGTTGTATTTAGTTTAACTCAGTTAGACTTAGTTGAGCTAGTTGTATCTAGTCTAATTGATTGATACACTAGTGAGAGTGGAGTGAATTAATTAGTCAATTAATTCACAAATAATAACTCATTAATCAACTGAACAATACAACAGTTAACTATAGTGCATGGCAGTTTCAGTGGAGACCAGTGGAGAGATAGGTGAAAGGGCAAGATAGACTATCTGTTGTGACTATTAGTGATGCATTGATTGCATCCAACACACAGTGGAGATTCCAATGAGGATTGCGCAGTCAATCCAATAGTAATTCAAATTCATTCAGAGCTATTCTTCAGCAGAGATTGCGCAATTGAGGCAGGTTAGCAGGTGGCATAGATCGGTGCATGGATTTGCAACATTGGGCCTGATTAGTGTATGACGATTGTACTGTACTGAGAGCTTGTGATAAGCTTTGTATGTTTGTATGAGATTTTCATATGATATCCATGTTACATAATATATAGTTGGGGTTTTCAGCTACAGGCTTTCTCGGTTAAAACTGTGTTATGTGCAATTGAATATTTTTGTTTATGCTTCACATGTGTGTGCAATTAATTTTTCCACAAAAGATTAACAAGTGGAATAGATTCAGTATCTTGCATAAAGTTAAATAGTGTGAGATCAGGTGGATCTTGGACATATGCATGCTTAGTGCATATAATTTCTACATGGTATCAGAGCATTGTTGATTGATTATTTAAAATTGTGAAGTGAGTTTATGTTGGTGGACAATTCGAATTTGCTACAGAAGATTCTTGGTGCAGAAATCAAGTATACATTGAAATGTATTTCAACGAGTTGAGATTGGAGTATGCCCTTGATGGGAGCTCGAATTACATAGCCTGGAAGGACAGGATGGAGGCGGTGCTAGAGGATAATGGGCTGAAGGAGTTCATTGATAGCGATGTTCCTAAGCCGGGATCTAGCGATGCTGCATTACTTGATGCATGGCAAAAGAAGACTGCAAAGACGAGGAGGATTCTGTTGGAAGGTGTGAAGGACCACATTGTGTCTAGCCTTCACGGTAAAGCCATTCCATTCTTAATGTGGAAGGCTTTGAAAAATTTGTTCCAAAGCATAAGTGACTAGAGGAAGTTGGCACTTAAAGACAAGCTCAGAAAAATAAAAATGGAGAAATGCGACAGTCTCCCAAAATACCTCACAAAGTTTGTCCACTGCAAGGATGAGATGGGAAGTGTGGGGGTTACTGTTGATGAAGAAGACTTGGTGAGCTTGGCTCTCCTTGGGCTTCCGAAGTGTTGGAATAGCTACGAAGACTCTGTCAATGGACGGGAGAAACTGCCAGGATGGGAGCGACTTTGGTTAGATCTTGTGTAGGAGGAGATAAGGCGGGGTACCAGGGATGGATCTTCATCAAAGAATGAAGATGAAGAGAATTTTGCTTTGGATGCCAAAGAAAGGAAAGGGAAAGGGAAGAAAATTCCTTCTAAATCCGGTGTGAAAGGCAAGAAGTAGGATTTGTCCAAAGTGAAGTGTTTTCACTGTCACGAGCATGGACATTTCGCCACTAACTATCCACAGAAGAAGAAGAATAAGCAAGCTGCCAGATCTGCAGCTGGAGAGGCCTTAGCCTCGCAATTTGAGCTGGATTTTTATTTGATCGCATGCTTGGTTTCAAGCTACATGGGATCGGTGTGGTATCTTGATAGTGGTGCATCTTTCCATATGATGGGAGACAAAGAGTTGTTCAGTGACTTGGAGGAGAAGGACCTCTAGATGCATATAGAGATGGGCGACGATGGCCGGTACAATGCGACTAGCATTGGGACCATTACCTTTGAGAGGGAGTCTGGTAATCCATTCTTGTTTAAGAATGTCATGCATGTTCCAGGTTTGAAGAAGAACTTGGTCTCAGTCGCAATGCTGGAAGACAGGGGTTATGATGTTGTTTTCAGTGAGGGAAAAGCCTTCCTTCGACATAAAACAAAGGGTCAAACCAAGAAGATAGGGGTTTGAATTAGAACCTCTACAAGATAGAGGTAGATGGCTACGCTGCAATGGTAGGCTAAGCAGAAGAAGTGGTGAGCCGGGATGAGGGCGAATTATGGCACAGGAGATTGGGCCATCTTCACCATGGCGCTTTGAATATTTTGCAGCAAATTTCTATTGGACTTCCCAAGGGTACTCTTGTGCAGTCAGATCAGTGCAAAGGATGTACAATGTGTAACTTTGTGAAGAACACTTTTCATGAGAAGGAGAATCGTGCTTTGGTGATCTTGGAGAGAATTCACATACACGTGTGTGGACCATTCTCGGTTGCTTCAACAACGAAACATAGGTATTATGTGATATTTTTTGATGACTTTTCTCGTAGATGCTGGATCTTCTTCATGCAGAAGAAGAGTGAAATGTTCTCAAAGTTCTGTAAGTTCAAGGCATTGGTGGAGAAGGAGTCGGGGAAGCAGGTGAAAGCTCTAAGGAGCGATAATGGTGGTGAATACATCTCTGGCGAATTCAAAGACTTCTGTATCAAAAAAGGAATTTGAAGAGAACTCATAGTGCCTCATAACCCACAGCAGAATGGGGTCACGAAGAGAAAGAACAAAACGATCGTGGGTACTGCACAAGCTATGCTTGAGAGGGAGTTAGAATTGCATGCAGTGAAGGAACTGCTTGCTCCGAAAGATGAGCCTCTAGATGTGGATCAACCACAAGAGGAGATTCATGGAGTGGAGGAGTCCACTTATGCAGAACCAAACATCAGACAAGACAAGAAGCGTACCACAGAAGCTGAGAGACTGAAGGTGGATGCGACACAGAATGTAAGAGTTCCTACATCATAGCGCCGACAGAGACAGTCACCTGATTGATATACTGGATACATGACTTTTATGAGCAAGTGTATTGTGATAGAGCCATCTTCTTTTGAAGAAGCAACATAGGAGCCCACATGGGTAGATGCCATGGTGGAGGAGTATGACTCCATTTTCAGAAACAGTGCTTGGGAGATTGTTCCAAGGCTGGTGGGAAAATCAGTTGTAGGATCAAGATGGATCTACAAGGTAAAGCAAGCTGCTGATGGGAGCTCCAGAAGTATAAGGCAAGATTTATTGCCCGGGGCTTCTCATAGATTGAGGGGATTGACTATGAAGAAACCTTTGCACCTGTCACACGATATTATTCCATACGGACCATCCTTTCTCTCTCAGCGCAGATGGGTTGGCACATTCATTAGATGGATTTGAAGACTGCATTCTCAAAATACTTTTCTTTGATTGGAAGAATTTAAAAAGTAATGGGTCTTCCTTCTTGCATTAAAACAACACCAATTCCATTTCCTGAGGCATCACATTCCACAATAAAGGTTTTTGTGAAGTATGGCATAGCTAAGACTGGTGCTAGGCATATTGACTCTTTAAGATGTTCAAAGGCCTTAGTTGCTTCAGGAATTCATGAAATCCATCTTTATTCAATAATGTTGTTAGAGGTGCTGATATTCTCCCATAATTGTTAACAAAATTGCGATAATACCCTGTTAACCTAAGAAATCCTCGCAACTGCTTTATGGTTGTAGGGAATTTCCATTCTTTAATGGCTTTAATTTTGTTAAGGTCTACCTTAACACCCTCGTGAGATACAATATGACCCAGATATTCCACCTCTTGTACTCCAAAGAAACATTTGGATGATTTTGCATATAATTGTTTCTCCTGCAATAGTTTGAGCACCCTGTCAACATGTTGAACATGATCCTTCCAAGACCTGCTGTAGATTAGTAAATCATCAAAAAATACTAGCACAAATTTTCTAAGGAAGGGTTTGAAAACGGAATTCATCAAGCCTTGAAATGTAGAAGGTGCATTGGTAAGGCCAAAAGGCATAACCAAAAATTCATAATGACCCTCATGAGTTCGAAATGCTGTTTTCAGAATATCTTCAGTCTTCATTCTAATTTGATGATATCCTGAAATAAGATCCAACTTGGTAAAACAAATTGCTCCATTTAATTCATCCAATAATTCATCAATCATAGGAATGGGAAATTTATCTTTAATTGTGAGCTTATTGAGCTCCCTATAATCCAGACACATGCGCCATGATCCATCCTTCTTGTGTACCAATACTACAGGAGTATAGAAAGAACTTTGACTAGGTTGAATTATACCAGCCTTTAACATTTCTGCAATCATACGTTAAATTTTTCTCTTTTGGACATAAGGATATCTATAAGGCCTGATGTTTGGAGGAACGCTTCCTGGAATCAAATGAATAGCATGATCATGATCACGAATAGGTGGGAGTCCTTTGGGAGTTTCAAAAACATTGGAATGATTGTCCAAGACTTTTTGGAGATCTGCAGAAATAGATGATTTTGATGTTGGAACTTCTAGTGAGCATAATTGTGAAATTATGCCTCTTTTTTATTTCTTTAAAAGCTTTGTCATGACATTAGATCTTATTATCTTTCCCGGATTCCCTGCAATACCCTGTAATTTGACTTACTTTCCTTCTGAAAAAAATTTCAAGAAAAGTTCTTGAAAATTAAAAGCTACCGTCCCCAAAGATTGTAATCATTGTACTCCTAGTACAACATCAACACCTCCCATACGAATGGAAAGCATTGGACTATTCAATACATATTACCCCATGGTTAGCTTGATATTATGGCATTTTCTAGAGCAATTTATAGTTCCTCAATTTGCAACCACCACTTGACATTCTGGTGCTGGGTATAGGAAACAATTCAATTCCTTGGCTACCTTACAATGAATAAAATTATGGGTACTACTTGAATAAATCAACACTATTACCTTTCTTCTTGATATGTCCTTCTATCTTGAGAGTTTGAGGAGTGTAATTCCTGCCAATGCATTACACGATATGGTTAGACTCATTTCTTCCTCTTCTAGGGTTGGTTCCTGGTGTATATCCTCTTCTTCATTTTATTCTTCCTCTTCAAAATCTATGTAAAATAATTTCTTCTCAACACACTTATGACCTTTAGTGTATTTGCTATCACAACTGTAGCAAAGCCCTTTTGCTCTTTTTTCTTCCAATTGTTGTGGTGTCAACCTTGTAGGTTGTGGAAATCTAGGCGTAGCAACACTTCCTTCTTTATAGAAGTGAGTGGCAGGCTTCCTTGTCGCCATAATTTTACATTCAATTTTTCTTGCCAACCTGAATGCCTTCTCCAATGAATTAGGTTCCAAAACGCGAACTTCATGTTGGATGTTATCCTTTAAAGTAACTATGAAGAGATCAATCCTGTGTTCCTCTGGAATATCAGTTACCCTTATATTCAATTTTTGGAAGTCCTCAATGTGCTTCCCCACTAAACCCTTTTGTTTGAGATTTATCAATTGGCTAAAGAAGGCGTTGCTCTTTGTATCCTCATAATGTGCTATCATTTCCTCCGTAAAAATTGACCAAGTGACAATTTTTTTACGGGAGCAAAGCCATCGATACCATACAAATGTAGTTTGTTCTAAATGTAAAGTTGCAATGCGTACCTTTTGCGTGTTTTGCATGTTATTGAGATCAAAATATTTCTCCATCTGTAGTATCCATGTTACAGGATCCTTTCCATCTAACTTCCTCATATCCATTTTTGGAATATTGTGGTTCTTCTCGCCAACATTAGAGTTTATGAAATCACGATTAACATTTATTTTGTTCTCATCATGAGTTTCCTCTACTATCTTTTCACCATTAGGAAACATTTTCTATATCAACTTTGTCAAACCCTCCCTGTCTACTTTTAGATCATTCTTCATGTTTTCCATTTTTTTATCGATCTTAGCTTCCATGTCATCCATCTTAGATTCCACGCCAGCTTCCATGCGATATATCTTAGCTTCCATGTCATTATTCAAACCATCCATATTAGATTCCACACCTTTCTTCAAACCATCCATCTTAGTTTCCACGCCTTTCTTCAAAACTTCCATGTCATTTTTTGTTGCTCTTTGCGAGAGAGAAATTTGTTGCACTTGCTCTTGTAATTTGATATGTCATGTTGCCATTCTTCATCTTTATGAGTCATAGTAGAGCCTTCTAAAGGCTTAATGGGTGTTGAATTCTTTTTAGGGGCCATTTTAGAATCCAATACTGATATCTATTCTACAATATGCCCTTGAAATCAATTCAACTTGATTCTTCAAACAAGACTTATGCAATTCGAGAAAAAAATATACACACCTTTTACTTGCTTTTGAGGAGCTCTATATTGAAATTGAATTGTCTCTATAATTTCAGATCCTCAATATCTGAAATTTGGCCTTATATTAGCCCTCTGAAGCTTCTTTCAAATGTCAAAGGTCTGACCTAATTTAGATTCTTCAAGGAAAAGTTATGTCCAATCTCCCACAATGACCCAATTATGGATTGGTTCAGTAGAGCAAACTTGTACGACTTGCCACATGTCACTGTTTCCTCCTTTGGCTCTGAAATTGATAGAAAAGAAACTACAGTCCGTGTACTTGTGGCCACTTTTTACAGAATTCCAATCCGATGCTCAGAGAAAGAGTTATGAAGATGTTCCCACGATAACCTCTTTTAGATGAAATTAGGGAGTCTGAAAAAAACCTAACTTCCATAGATCATATCTCCGAAAATATTGCGAACCAAGCTCTGAAATTTTGTGACGATTTTCTTCAGGATTTCGGCTTCGCTCTCTAAAATTTCAGCTTCTGAATCTTCGTAGAAAAAAAATTCATAGCGCAAATTCCGCGATGACCTGTTTAGGTTAAATTCAGGAGCCTGCAAAAATCCCTAACTTCCACAGATCATATCTCCGAAAATATTGTGAACCAAAATCTGAAATTTTGTGACGATGTTCCTCAGGATTTTGGCTTTTCACTCTAAAATTTTTAGCTTCTGAACCTTCTTAGAAAAAAAATTATAGCGAAAATTCCACGATGACCAGTTTGGAGCAGCGAAAATGCTATAATCCAAAGCTCTGATACCAAATGTTGTGAAACCAGCTCCAAAAATAGAAGAAAAGAGATGTCAACGCCTTAGAAATAAGCCACTTTGAGGGGGAAACCTCCAATACATTACATGAATGAACAATTCTTGGATGCTTCAAATTACAAAACCTCCTTTCTATATATAAGAGTCCATGGGGCCACAATGTAATCCTAGCCGACCTAACAATAATAACTTAAGGGCACAATAATAAAAATATGGGGGTTACAGGGGTACAATAATAACTATAAGGGGGTTACACTAACAATAATAAGGGACTATACTAGTAATATAGGGGCCTAACAAGATAAAACAAATGGAGCCTATGGTAGCAAATCTCGGTCTGAATATAGTTTGGATATAGGGGACACAGTTAGAGGTGGCAGATAATTGGATACACTTGATAGGAGGATTGGTATGTGTAGGCATCATTCTAGTCCCTCATCTAGGAGACACAATCACAGTCATCACCATCATCATCCTTATAGGAGGAGGGAGCATTTATCTGAGGAGTTCAAGAAAGTGAATCCTCCTACATTTAATGGAGAGATTAAGAAGTTAGAAGATGCAAAGACATGGTTGCTTGGGATGAAGAAATTATTTAGATTGCATAACTACTCAGAGAACATGAAAACCAAGATATCCACCTTCAGTATTAAAGGGAAAACAAATATTTGGTGTGAAGATGTGAAGAATGTCAAGGGAATTTAGAAAGAAGACTTGATTTGGGATGATTTTGAGAGGATCTTCAAGAAGAAGTATCTATGAGAGAGGTACTATGATGGTAGAGATAAGGATTTTTATGAGCTAAAGATGGTTCCTATGATAACAGATGAGTATACTAGCAGGTTCTTGGATTTTTTGAGATATGTGCCATATCTCAAGGAGGAGAAGGCTAAGATTCAAAGATTCATCACTGGATTTCCAGCAACATATAGAGATCAGATTGAGTTTGATGACCTTATATCATTAGAGGGATCCATCTGGAAGTTGAAGCATTGCTATGAAAAATCTAAGGGAAAAGCTAAACATGACTTGAAAGGAAATGAGAAAGTTAAAGGGAAGTGGCCACCAAAGCAGGGAAGATATAAAGATGCAAGTGAGAAAGAAAATGTGGTTACTTACAAGAAGTTCAATATAGTTGAGAAAGGACATGGGTCACAATGTGGAGAGCAACATACTAGAGGCGATAATAGAGTATCGTTGCAGTGTTGGATATGTGGAAAATTTCATCATAAGAAGGATTTTCCATTGTACTAGGGAGGCAGGCCTCAGATCTATAGTGCTCAGGAGGCACATATAGTTGGGGATGTTGGTCATAGTATTCCTCAGATTTATGTAGATTTGGACAACAAGCAGGTGGATCACCAAGCATCTATTATTGAGATGGATGGTAAGCTTTGTGATCAAGTTATTTATATTTTGATTGATCCTAGGTCTAATTATAGTTATGTTAATATTGACCTGGTGGATAAGTGTGGCTTGAGAAAAGAAATGCATGTAGGGTCTTGGTTGGTGCAGTTGGCTAAATGTACTAAGAAGAGAGTTCATCATTGGGTAAGATATTGTGCATTTAAGTTTAATAGTATGCCTACAACAATACATTTGAATGTACTGCCATTAGGATAATAGAGTATGATTTTGGGTATGGATTGGTTTTATCTTCACAGGACCAATGTAGATTTCTATGACAAGGCTATTGAGTGCCTAGATGATAATGGGAAAAATAGAATCTTGCAGGGAGAGAATAAGTATACATTAGTTAGGATGGTCACAACTATGCAGGCTAAGCATAGTTTAGAAGGGGGTGTGTGATGTTTGCAGTTCATATTTCCAGTGACAAGGGAATGGATGTTGAGGAAGAAAGAATATTCATGAGGTATCCAGTCTTACAATAGTTTTAGTATGTGTTTCCAGTATAGATTCTAAAGTTTCCTCCTCACAAGGAAGTATAATTTTCTATTGAGTTAGTATCAAGGGCAGCACCAGCATCAAAGGCACCTTACAGAATGAGCATACCGAAGTGGGGGGAGTTGAAGTTGCAGTTGAAGGAAATGCTTGATAAGGGATACATTAGGCCAAGTGTATCACCTTGGGGTGAACCAACATTGTTCGTAAAGAAGAAGGATGGTACTCTTAGGTTGTGCCTTGATTACATGAAACTAAATAAGGTGATAATCAAGAACATTTACCCATTGCCGAGAATTAATGACTTGTTCGATTAGTTGAAGGGAGCAACAATGTTCTCAAAAATTGATTTGAGATCACGACATCATTAGGTGCACATCAAATAAGGGGACCTTTACAAGACTAATTTCAATACTAGGTATGAGCATTAAGAGTTTTTTGTAGTTCCATTCTGTTTGACTAATGCCACCACTACTTTTATGTGCTTGATGAATAATGTGTTGCCTCCTTATTTGGACAAGTTTGTTATTGTATTTGTAACACCATCCTCTCACATTTACCAAAGCTAATCGGTCCATCTGGGTAAACATATGATGAGAGGCCACTATGATGTGATTCAACTTCCTAGGTCATCTTAAGGAAGTGGAACCGATGAAACACAACCAAACTGACCATTCACACATCCTATAAAACCTCTAGGAGCCAACCAACCTTTCTAGGTGACCAACCCCTGAGGTAACTTGAAATTTTGCTAACTTAGAGCCTCATTCACTCCCATGAAATGGGCATGCATGCAACTGGGGCCCTCTAGTTTCTCCCACGGCAGGGGCATGCATGCGACTGAGTATTTTTTCAACTAGTTTTGAGCCTGCAGCACCAGATTCTGTGCCACTTTTTAGGGCCAAGAATTAGGCCACTACACAAAACCTCATGAAACTTCCAAAAATTAAAGGTGACAATGAAACAATGATACTAATGAAAATACTTGAAAAAGGACTTGACTGGACCCTTACTAGCCATGATATGCATTTCATCAAACATATCACAAAGATGTAATCTGCAGGTAATAACAACATATCTATGCATAGGGGTCTCATACTTATCTGAGAATTTCTAAGAATCATTTATGCCTTATCACATTAGCTACATTATCATCTATTAGGTCATATATTCACTTTTCATTAATTTAAAATTCAAAACAAGATGATAGCCATTCATCATCACTGCCATAAAACATGCTCATAACCAATATATCGGCAATAGAAATGACAAGGGTATAACAAACATATAAAACACTTAAACACAAGTACATTTACCCATCAAATACAAAAGGAAAAGAGATCTTATTGGCATATGCAAAATAAAACCAGGTATGGGAATTTCACGTACCACCCGACCATAGACTAAGCTGAACCAAATCTCTCTTTTAGCCTATCACCCTTGTGCCGTATTCGAAGTATGAATGTGGGATCTCATGGAACAATCCAAATAAAACCAAACCAGGGCTTCTAAAGGCCAAACCACCTCAAACCCTCACCAGTGATTCCATCTCACGGCCAAACATCACTAACCATCACCAAATTGGTCTCTACCCAAGTTTTCTAGGGCTCCAAAGCGTTTGTTCCAACCAGGGCTTCTAGGACTAGTAGCTTAAACCAAAACTATCATCGGGCTTCCAAAGAATTTATCCGACTAGAGCTTCTAGGAGTAGTAACTCAACCCACCAAGGGCTTCCAGAATTGGTAACTCAATCCAGGTTGATACAAGGCTTCCAGGATCGGTAACTCAACCCAAGTTGATACAGGGCTTCCAGATAATTTTCCCAAACAAGGCTTTCAGGAACTAGTAACTCAACCCACAACTAAAGGGACATGAGAACCAACTAGAAAAAAATTTAAAACCCACAACACCATGGCTATACAGGAAATGGAAAGGCTAGGCAAAACCTCTGTTAATTGAGGCAATCCTCCATGCTAGTGATATATCATAACCAAGAAACCACATGAATATTCCATGCATGCCAAAACTAGCAAGGAAATCATACATGCAACTTGGTACCTACAAGAAAAACTTGCTATAGCTACTGATCCTAATGTCCTCTTGCACTTTCCTACTCTTCTTTTCCTTCTTGCTCCAAAATCCCAAGTATGCCACACTCCTCCAAGAGTGCTCCAAGAAAAATATAAGTGTCCAAGAGTATGCGAGAGAGAGAGAATAGATTGAGAGCTCCAAAAATGAACGAACAAAATTCTATGAACTGATCCTCATAAGCCTTTTTATTAATGAGGTATATATTTTCTTCATTTTCCATTATTTTTCCTTCATTTTCCTCCTCACATGCAACCTGTTACCTTTCACCTCCCTTTGCACCTATTTTCCATATTTCCATAAATAAAATGCCAATAAATGTCTCATGCCTTTCTAAAGCCTTTGTCATTTCCTTTGCCAATTTTCATAGCCATTAATTAATCACCAGTGATCCCCATCACTATTTTTCCTCCCAACATTTAGCTTGGAACGCGTGTCCCATGACCTTGGTTAATATTTTTCCTTTATTAACCTTATTACATGGATTTTTGACAAGGGCTATTGCAAAATCCTCCCCCTTGGGGGAACACTGTCCACAGTGTTCAATGATACCTATAACTAGCAAGACTGCTAGTAGAAAAACATACTTCCCATGGAGATTTATAAGATATCTCATTGCAGTATTAACAATGATCAACCTGCTGAGAAGCAACCAAAATGTCAACATAACAATATAAAAACCATAATGACATGACACCCACACCGCTTATTGGAGATATATAACATAGCTCATGGCGATATATATATATATATATATATATATATATATATATATATATATATATATATATACCAAAACATCACACCATAACACATGCCAAAAACATTCGCTCTACCAAAAAATAAGGAAGGATACCTAGACCACATTTGATCGACCATCTCCCATGCCCAATGTGCTTCCACTACACTTTAACCTGTTTTATTTCTTGGTTATGGAGCATAAGAATCTTTCTCTACAAATTCACTTAGGTTCCGGATGGAATTCTTCTTCTAGATCAACCTGCAATACATACCAATCAATCGCACGATCAACATATTTAACATACTTCTTAAGTAATGATACATGGAAAACATCATGGACTTTCACTGTTAGAGGCAGTGCAAGTCGATAGGCTATTGGCCCAATCCTTTCAAGAATATTGAAAGGTCCAAAATATCATGGTTCCATCTTGGCACATGATCCAATCCTCAAGGAGCTCTTCTTGGGCTTAATG
The DNA here is from genome assembly GCA_034641835.2 of Pinus albicaulis. Taxonomy (NCBI): domain Eukaryota; kingdom Viridiplantae; phylum Streptophyta; class Pinopsida; order Pinales; family Pinaceae; genus Pinus; species Pinus albicaulis. Next base: position 1,313,348,375 of record CM076570.1, read on the forward strand.
CGCAATTACACTTGTTCCCCAACCTCAAACTCCTTAAGAAACCTACTATGATATCCATAAATCCTTTGCCTATCCTGTGCTACTTTCAAATTCTTCTTGATTACCTGCATTTCCTGTTCTATTTTTGCCAACATGTTTGGTATAATAAATACCCTGTTCACTGGGTCACTCCAACTGATGGGAGTATTACAACTCTGCCCATACATTGCCTCAAACAGATTCATCCTCAAAGACTCCTGGTACCCATTGTTGTAAACGAACTCAACAAGTGGAAAATATTCTTCCCACTTTCATTAGTGATGCATCACATAGATCCTCAACATGTCCTTAAGAATTCGATTGACCCTCTCTCTTTTTCCATCTGTCTATAGATGATAAGTTGTGCTAAATTCCAACTCTATACCCAAACCTACAAATAACTCTTTCCAGAACCTAGAAGTAAAATTTTCATCCCTGTATGACACACTATTCTTTAGAACTCCATGTAATCTCACTACATCTCTGATGAAGATCTACGCTACATCATTAGTTGAGTAAGTAGACTTCACTGGAATGAAGTGTGCTACCTTTTTTAACCTGTCAACCACAAAAAAAATATAATGATGTTGCCTTGATGTCCTCGACAAAACTATGATGAATTCCATGGAAATGACATCCCATTTCCAATCTAGAATCAGAATAGGATGAAGTAATCCACCTAGATGCTTACACTTTACTTTTACCTACTGAAAATCCAAGCATCTAGCCACAAAATCTGCCACTTCCCTCTTTAGAGTCGGCCAATAATAAAACTTCTTCACTATTATCAACATCTTCCGATATCTAGGGTGACTTGAATACAGTTTCACATGAAAATCTCTCAATATAGTCTACTTGAGCTCACTGTTATCTCGAACGTATATCATGTCCATAAATTTGATCAAGCCATTTGTTACGATACAATAATGTTACACTGAAAATTGTCATCCTGACATTCTGCTATGTGTATGAGCTCATTTTTACTCATACTTCCTCCTTTGCAAGTCTAACATATTAGTTCCTCATGTCAAGCCTTGAAAATTATAGAAAAGTTCCTAAAAATCTCCTTAACTTTGGTGTCGCAATTTCTCTATGTCCCGCACCTAATGTTCATGTCTCCTGCGTACATGAACACACTTTCTCTGTGTTATGGGTGCGGACCCCTATAAAGATAAAAAAGGCGCAAGTAAACTAAAAAAAGCTTGCTTTCAGTAAATTCTAGAAGCCTCTAGAAAGAATCTTGCGGTGGTAGAACCGCTCTTTTGAGGTTCATGTATCCCTTACCTTATGGAGCTAACCCCTTGATGTGAGGAGCTTATCCCTTTGAAGGAGGATTCTATCCCTTCATAGTTGGAACTGAAACCTCCTCTTTTCCACTATAAAAAGAGGCATTGGGTAGCCTCAAGGGGAGTGGAAGCTTTAGAATTATTTGAGGTTAAGTGCTGTTGGGATTCAGACTCATTTAACTGAGATTTTTGTGAGGAGAGATCACATACCTCTATTTGTCTCGGTTGGAGGAGTGCATAGCTTATCAGAGTAGAGGAGATTCCTGCTTCAGACCCCGAGAAGGTCTGTTCAACATCAACGCTAAGGTTGTAAGGTTTTCCTTCTTTTGAAATTAATACAAATGAATTCATTTTTCTCATTAAGCTGTTAGTTAACTGTTTATTTCATAGATTCCGTGATCACTATGATAAGCATGATTTATGATGTTTACTATACAGGTGCTATTTAATGTTTGCTTGTTTGTGACTGCAGGTTTACGAAGATAACTCCTTCAAGTGCACGAGGGACAACAACGACTTCGAACAAGCGCTGGACCTACAGTAAGTCTTTTACACCTCTATAGTGCTTTTTGTAAATCATATATGCTTAGAGAAAGGTTAGTTCATTTGGCTGTTTGTTGGTAGATTACTTTTTGGTACTAGGGAGATCGGTCTTGTCCGCAAGATTGATTAATACGTACAAAAAATAGTCCGCATCTTGTGCACCTATGCCTGTACCACTACCTGGACCTGTAATTTTACCTGTACTCGACTGTAACCTGTGCCTAAGATCCATGTACCTATCATCTTGCTGACCTGCCTGCAAGATCCTATCATGTAAGTCTATCCCATAGGAGCTCATAGCTGCTATATGATTTACCTGTATCCTCATGCTAAGAGCATCTGCAACCCTGTTTTCCTTCCCTTTTATGTACCTAATTTCAAATTTGAACTCGCTGATCATGGCCAACCATCTAGCTTGCATGGAATTTATATTCAACTGGTTAAATAGATACCTCAATCCACTGTGATCACTCATTAGTATGAACCTCCTGCCAAGAAGATATTGCCTCCACATCTTCAATGCATGAATTATCACTGCCAACTCAAGATCATGTATCGAATAATTCTACTTGTGCTCATTCAGTTTCCTTGATTCATAGCATACCACCTGTCCTTCCTACATAAAGAACCCACCAAAACCTCTCTTGCAATAATCTTTACATACCGAAAATTCTCTGTCTGGATCTGCAATCTTTAGAGCATGAGAATTTTTCAACAATTACTTCAACTGCTCAAACATGGTTGCACATTTTTCTATCCATTCAATCCTCTTACCTTTCCTTTGCAATGTTGTGATAGGATAATCAATCTATGAGAAGTTATTGATGAATCTGTTGTAATGAGGTTTAAGGTGACGTTTAAGAACAAGTATATGTTGCCGATGAATAATGACTTGTCTGACCATTTCAAGGGAGAAATGATGTTCTCAAATATTGACTTGAGATCTAGGTATCATCAGGTACACATTAAAGAAGACAATATTTACAAGAAAAATTTCTAGACCAGGTACATGCATTATAAGTTTGTTGTAGTTCCATTTGGTTTACCTAATGCTCCAACTACTTTAATGTCCTTGATGAATAGTATGTTGTGTCCTTATTAGCACAAGTTTTTTATTGTATTCATTGATGATATATTGGTAGGCTAAAAATGAAGAAGATCATGTCGTACACTTAGCATCATTATTGAGATAATTGAGAGAGTATCGGTTGTATGCTAAGCTCAGTAAGTACAATTTATTTCAGACAGAGGTACACTATTTGGGGCATGTGGTTTCCAAGGAAGGCATAGCGATGGATCCATAAAAGATAAGGGATATCATGGAGTGGGAATATCTTAAGAATGTGGATGAGGTAAGATCATTCATGGGTTTAGAATTTACAATTCTATCCTTAGAGAAGAAATCAAAATCTCTGTTTTTAAAGAAGTCACATCGATATGCATATACTTGTTCTAGTGTCAGTGTTTACTATCTAATGTAAAACCATTCAATGAATATTTGAATTATAGTATTGACATTCTGTTGATGATAGAGATTGACCTTGATGAATGACAGGACAATGAACTTGATATGACAGTGAAAACTCTAATATGGATGATAGTGATAACAATATGTCTATAATATTCTTGTGACAATGATGTGGAGACTTGTGTATACTTGTCTATTGTTGGATTGGTCCTAGGTGGCCTAATGTGATTAATGTCTCATGATATATGTCACTTTTGCAATCTTAAAGAGTTTTTTTTCAGATTGTAATTGTCTTATGGATGGTTATTTTCAAAACTGATATTCCCTTTCGAATAATTAGAAGCTTTAATTTAAGAAAAAACCAATGGTGGTATGGTTATTCTTAGCTAGGATATACCGAAACTATAATGTGTGACTTCTACAATTTTAAGGACTCTTAAAGAAATATATTGAAGACTACATGGTCCTTTTCCAACTTCTTTGTTTAGTAATATCTGTCCTTTAGTTTCCAAGTCTTGAATGACTGTTTGAACCATAATCTGCTTAAATAAATATCTTGAAGAGTACATGGTACTTTTCCAACTTCTTTGTTTAGTAATATTTGCCCTTGAGTTTCCAAGTATTGAATGACTGTTTGAACCATTTCTGCAATTTAGATTATTTTGTTAGCATATTTACATGATATAAAAATTAATGACGAATATGAGACAACAATGTTTAGGAAAATACTACATACAACAATGTTTTTCATATAGTGAATTTTTTCTGTATTAATAATTACATCATCATGATTGAGTATAAATTTTCCTTCAACACTGAAGTCACACAACTTGTATATAACAACACTTTTTTTCTTTCAGATATTCTATATAGGATAGAGATGTCAAATCTGGAAATAATCTTCTTAAAGCAATATTTTGAAGAGTACATGGTATTTTTCCAACTTCTTTGTTTAGTAGTATCTGTCCTTGAGTTTACAAGTCTTGAATTACTGCTTGAACCATTTATGCAATTCAGATTATCTTGTTAGCATGAGGAATATGAGACAACAATGTTTAGGAAAATAGTACTTACAAATTTTTTTTTCATATAGTTAAAATTTTATGTATTAATAATTACATCATCATGATTGAGTATAAATTTTCCTTCAACATTGAAGTCATACAACTTGTATATAACAACATTTTTGTCTTTTAGGTATTCTACATAGGATAGAGATGTCAAATCTAGAAATAATCTGCTTAAAGCAATATCTTGAAGAGTACATGGTACTTTTCTAACTTCTTTGTTTAGTAGTATATGTCCTTGAGTTTCCAAGTCTTGAATGTCTTTTTGAACCATTTTTGCAATCCAGATTATCTTGTTAGCATATTTACATGATATAAAAATTCATGAAGAATATGAGACAACAATGTTTAGGAAAATAGTAAGTTTACTATAATGTTTTTCATATAGTGAAATTTTTATGTATTAATGATTACATCATCATGATTGAGTATAAATTTTCCTTCAACACTGAAGTCACACAACTTGTATATAACAATATTTTTCTCTTTTATATATTCTACATAGGATAGAGATGTCAAATATGGAAATAATCTGCTTAAAGCAATATCTTTCTACATAGGATAGAGATGTCAAATCTGGAAATAATATGCTTAAAGAAATATGTTGAAGAGTACAAGGTACTTTTACAACTTCTTTGTTTAGTAATATATGTCCTTGAGTTTCCAAGTCTTGAATGACTGTTTGAACCTTTTCTACAATTTAGATTATCTTGTTAGCATATTTACGGAAAATAGTACTTACACCAATGTTTTTCATATAGTGATTTTTTTTTTGTATTAATAATTACATCATCATGATTGAGTACACATTTTCCTTCAACACTAAAGTCACACAACTTGTATATAACAACAATTTTGTCTTTTAGATATTCTACATAGGTTAGAGATGTCAACTGTGAAATTTTATTTTCTTAAAGCAATATCTTGAAGATTGCATGGTACTTTTCCAACTTCTTTGTTTAGTAATATATGTCCATGAATTTACAAGTCTTGAATGACTATTTGAACCATTTGTGCAATTCAAATTGCCCTGTTAGCATATTTACATGATATAAAAATTCACGAGGAATCAATTTATACCTATCAATCTGTCCTCCTTGATAGAATTTTCATATCCAATCAATTTCTACTTGCAATCTGTCCTCCCTGAAAAAGTTTTCATTCAAACAAAAAACTGTGAGTATTCAATCACAGGGTTCTAATGTCATCATAGAAGTATTATCCCCATGCTTCCTAGTTTATTGTAGCCATCATCTGTCCATACTATACAGATCCATCATCTTACCTGTATCATAAAAATAGAGTCAAGGAATTCTTACCCAATTCCTTTTAGCTCACATGCTATATTGGCATGAACAATTAATACCTGTAAGGTTTCCATAAATATATATAATGTTACTTGATCAATAGAATTAGTGTAGGAGAAACATTATTATCATGATTTGGGACATCATCTTCCATGATGTCTCTTTGATCTAGTGAACTCCAATGTTTTGAAGGAGGTTGATTGGATTTTCGTTAAGGATTTCCAATAGCCCCTATCCTTTTTAATAGAAATGATGCTTTCAAAATCACATCTACGATCCTAGTCTCTTTTTCCTTGCTTTGAGGCAACAAGCTCTTCATCACACTTAGAAGACTCAGTTGGAAAATCTTGGTGGTTCCCCCACTTCTTGTGTTCTACTTTTTATGATTGCTTCAGTAATGTCAAAAAGTCTAGCAGATTATAATCAATAAAATAACATTTTTGTGTCTATCACCTCATAGGGGTCCACTATCACCTAACCAACCATAATGGCTAGGATACATGTTGCTAATCATTTTCATTGGCAATAAACTATTATAAAACTTTTAGCTAAATGCATGGACGTTCCTAATGTTTTTTGAAACCATGTACATGTCATTTCTCCCATAAACTTTGAAGAGTTTGCAATAAATATTAATTTAATATTTTATTGTGGTCCTAGTGTTTTTGGAAACCATGTACATGTCATTCCTCCCATAAAATTTAAGGTATTTGCAATAAATGTTCATTTAATATTTTATTGATTTTATTTATTTATTTATTTTTTTCAGGGATAAAAAAACCCACTAAATATTGTTGAAAAATGGACATTATTCATAGATGTTTCTTGTTATCCCAATCCAGGGAAAGCAATGATTACATATGTGATATGCAATATTGCGACTAACAAAGTCCTCCAAAGGAAAATTAATATACCTAGAAGAACAACAAACAATGAAGCATATTATATTGCAATGATAGAAGGCTTGGAACAACTAGGTGAATATGGATCAAATGGAATTGTATTTTTTACCAATTTTGAACTTGTGTGCAACCAAATGAAATATGTGTACCAAGTTAAGAAGGAGAGGATAAAACAACTGCATGGAAAAATAAACAATATTGTTAGACAATTTCAATCATCTAGTATAAGACATTGTGCAAATGCTAATAAGATGTGTGGTGACATATTGTATGAGGAAATGCCAATTCAAGGTTCATTTATCAAAGATGAATTAGTATTGTATGGGGCAATGACAATTCAATATTAATCTGTCAAAGATGAATTAGTGTTGAGACACTCTCCATAAAATTTTATTGATGGACATTGTAACATATTTTTGACATGTGTGTGTTTTTTACTTATAAATGTGTCATTTTTAATGACCATGTGTTTTTTTCAATTATATATCAATTGCGCTCCCACCATGTAAGCATAACTTGGTGAACTTCATGTTTTAGAATTTTTTGTATTTAATTTTCAAAATGTGCACCCACTATGTAAGCACAACTTGGTGAACTTCATGTTTTAGAAAATTTTGTATTTCATTTTCAAAATGTGCAGGACTTCAACATATTTTTGTTTAAATTGTCAAGTGAGTTTTATATTTGTGCTTTGAAAGTTTTTTGTTTTACATAATTTGTGTTCAAGTTGTGCTCCAACATTTGTGTAAATTACATCAAATTTTTTTTTTTTTTTAATAGTAACTTTAAAAATAATTGTAAATGCACGAGGTAAATTTTTAAACATCATGTATCTATGTATTTGTATATAGATCCATATATATCATGGATGATCATTTTCCACATTATTCTTCGAGGCTTTAAATATCATGTGCGTCTATGTATATGTAGATATCCATATGTATATCATGGAGTATGATCATTTGTCACATGATTCTTCGAGGTGAACATCAATAGAGTCCCATGCCTCTATGAGAGAGGGGGATCATGGATCGGGGGATTTTCATCGTGTTCATGGTATTTATTTTAAATGTGAAGTTTTTAAATGACATTTTAATATATAATATTATCCCCATACATACATGTATACATATGGAATTGATTTTTTATTGAATATATAATCTTATCCCCATACATACATGTATACATATGAAATTGATTTTTTTTTATCATTTTTGTAATTTAAATTGATTTTTAATAAATTTCATTTTTTAAGAGTTCAGAGGAAAATAGTATCTACTCAATAAATAGAGCCTGGCCATGGTTCACAAAATCGTGGTATGGTTCACGCAATCTAATCAATCATACGTATGTATATACATGTATGTATATTTGAATTGACTAGAAATTCATATTTTTTTATGAAGCTTCCCTATCGTTGTGTGAGGGTAGTGGTGGTGGTACAAATTCCCCCGGTGGCCAATCGCGTGAGGGTGGTGGTACACATTCCCCTGGTGGCCAATAAATGGGTGGTCATGTTGGTTCTCAACCAATGGGTGGTCATGCTGATTTTCAACCATCTCCGGGTGGGCATGATGCTGCTCAGCCATCTCGAGGTGGCCATCAATCTAAATATTATTTTCATTCAATTATTAATTTATTAAACTATATATATATATATATATATATATATATATATATATATAATGGTTAGAAAGAAAATTTTTACAAATTTGTTCACATGTTTTTTTATTTATACATAATTTTATATATTGATGCAGAGGGTGAAAATGTTGCTTGAAAAAGACATAGGCCAGATCGTGTAATTCAAGAAGAAGGTTATACACCAACCATGACTTATCCTTATGAAATTCCCGATTATTTACTTTGGGAAACAAACATCCAACAATGCACATTACAATGACGCAAACATCTTTATTCCAAATTGAAGAAAGATCTCAGTGTCTTTGAAACTCCCTGTAGAGGGTTGAGAAAGCTTACAAATAGTTACGTACTCTTTAAATACACTTGTAGATGTTTACAAAAAGCTTGGGCCAACCACTAATATTTTTGTAGAAGTGACAATGAAAATAAAGGAAGCAGTAATGAGTCTCGATACATAGGACAAAGTTAAAAACAAAGTTACAAAAGAAATGGCAAAATCTATGTTTAATTTCAAAGAAGGGCTGAAAAGAAAGACGCTAAAGGTGCAATATTTCAAGCACCCTAATATAGTCTTCCATTTGTATGATATGCACCTTGTAACCTATGGAATAATACCATGGAATGGCGAGGTTCATGTTTGTTTTGCAAAATTATTTTATGCAGAATTATTTTTGAGAATGAAACCCAATTATAATGACCTTCCTTCTAATTTTTTTGGTCCTGGGAAAGGTCGATTATGTGACTGTAGAGGCGCTATACGTGATGCTGAGTTGCCTCGCCCTGAGCCACCATTGGTAAGACGAACTCCTTGTGTGGAAAATTTGTGATCAGAGATGGATGCCACTTCTCAAATTAGTCGAGAAGCAAGGAATGCCATCATAGAGAATGTTCAGATTCGACTTGATAGAATTGATATTGGTATGAATCGACAAAGAGCACGAGACAATACACGTGCTAATTTTGTGTATAGTACAGATGATGAGATAGACAAAATGAGTATTGAAGAGCTTAGAACATATGCAAAGCATTGTCACAATGGTTGACAGGACTTAATTCTTCATGAGGAAGAGGGCGTGGGATTGGTATGTGTTAATGGTTAGAGTGAACATTTTAATGTAATTTGTAATTTACATATACATGTTTATTTTTATGTGTTAATCTAACAAAAATGTATCATATGTTTACCATTTGTAGTTAACACGCTTGTTGAACAAATTTTTTGATAATATCATGGTCTAGGTTCAGGTTCTGGCAATCAAGATGATATTTTGGGAAATGTTAGTTTTTTTTAAGAGTTCATGATGTTGATGTACAATTATTATTCTATTATTATATTGGTATCATGATGACATATTTTAAAAAAAAATAATTGCGTACACATCTATATAATTAAATGTTAACAGATTCTTATTCTGTCCGATGTTTTCGCAATGGAGCCACCCTCTTCTTCCTTGTTAGGAGATGTGCCAAATAATCCACCGTCACAATTATTCATTTTGTCATTTATGTTTCAAGCTATAAATTGAAGTGAAAGTTTCATTAAAAAATGAGATTTAGATCTTGAGTTATTTTACAGTTTTAAAATTTTTGAATTTTATATTTGTGGAGATGATTTTCCTTCTCCAAGGACTTTAGCGATGGAGTGTATGATGAAGATAGTAACATCCAAACAATTTGAAGAAGAAATTGTCTAACATTTTTTTAAATATTATTGTATTAGTTTATGTATTTTCATTTGATTTTTTTTATTATATATATATATATATATATATATATATATATATATACTTGTACATGTATATTGTACAATTTATCCTAGAGGATGCATGATGTAGGGCCAACACGAGATAATGGAGGGGAAACTACATGAGGTATTGAATGAAATTTTCATTTTTTTTTCTTTCATTTAGTTTGTTTTATTGAAGTTATACATTCTCATTCAATTTTAAAACATTGAATTTTAATTTTAATACATGTGATATAAATTTATTATACATGTGTATATATATGTATATGAAATTAGGGCCAACACACGACAATGAAGGGGGAACTACATGAGGTATCACATGATTTTATTTTTATTTTTCATTTTGCCTTTTTATGAAGTTCTACATTCTCATTCAATTTTAAAACATTAAATTTTAAGTTTAATACATGTATATATATGCAATTACACATTGTGTAGGTTCCTCATTCTTCAGATGATAGCACAAGGAGGCTGCTAGAAAATACATTGCAGCCAAATTCTCTATTTAATTGATGCACACAACATTTTATTTGATCTAATATTTTTATAACTTAAACATGTGTAATATTTACTTTTCTATATAACCTAATATTTGTAAAACTTGATACATTGTTATATTTACTTTTATTGAATGCTATAAATTTTGGACATATTTTACATTTTGGATAGTTGAAATACTTACTTTTATTGAATGATTTTAAATTTTGGATATTTGTTACATTTTGCATGTAATCACACGTTGTTATATAATGTTAACTTAGATGATCTTAGATTATGTTTTGTTTTTAAAACTTGTTATTTTGTCACTTGTTATTTAAAATGAATTTAGATTGAAATTGCAAATTACAAAACACATGTGGTACATGTCATGCTTTGAACATGTGCGAATATTATCTAGTTAGGTGTAAATGTCTATTAAAGGTGATATTTAAGTACATTTTGCACGATCATGTGTCATTTAAAACAATCATAGATGGTTTTACATATTTAAGTTCATGAATATATGTAACAATGACTTAAGTACATTTGTATTTAGTTGTTACATTTTGCATACATGATGACATGTTTTTATAATGTTAACTTAGATTCAATCTTAGATTAAATGTTTTGTTTTTCAAGCTCAAGTTGTTTTCTAATTTGTTATTTAAAATGAATCTAGATTGAAATTGCAAATTACAAAACACTTGTGGTACATGTTAAATGCATTTGAACATGTATAAATGTTATATAATTAGGAAATGTCTATTAAAAGTGATATTTAGGTACATTTTGCACATGATCATGTGTCCTTTAAAACAATCATAGATGGTTTTACATATTTAAGTTCATGAATATGTAACAATGATTGAATTACATTTGCATTTAGTTACATTACATTTTGCATACATGATGACATGTTGTTATAATGTTAACTTAGATTCAATCTTAGATTAAATGTTTTGTTTTTAAAGCTCAAGTTGTTTTGTCATTTGTTATTTAAAATGAATCTAGATTGAAATTGCAAATTACAAAACACATGTGGTACATGTTAAATGCATTTGAACATGTATGAATGTTATATAATTAGGACATGTCTATTAAAAGTGATATTTAGGTGTACATTTTGCACATGATCATGTGTCATTTAACACAATCATAGATGGTTTTACATATTTAAGTTCATGAATATGTAGCAATGATTGAAGTACATTTGCATTTAGCCGTTGTATTTTTCATACATAATCACATGTTGTTATAATGTTAACTTAGATTCAATCTTATATTAAAATTGTTCTGTTTTTAAAGCTCAAATTGTTTTGTCATATTGAAAACCTCACTTTTACTAAATTGTTTTTAAAGCTCGAGCACGCTCAAATTGTTTTGTTTTGTCAATATTTTTCATACATAATCACTTTTACTAAATTGTTAAAATATTGAAAATTTAAATTTACTATGTTGCATTTAATATTAGTCCATGTCTTTAACCTGCTAACTAAGGTGTGGTCATTTTTCCTTGAACCACTCCATATAATATACTCAAATAAGTTGAATGCTCATACTACCATATAGGGAACTTTAGTATTAACATTATTTATGCTCTCAACTTGCAAGTTAAGAATAAACCATATTTTTACATTTTCTTTGATAAGAGTAAGAGCTAATAAATAAAATGAGTAATATACATTTGTAAATTTCCTTTGTGAAGTTCAAAATTAACAGTGTTTATGAGATCCAGGAAAATATCTTTTAACACAATATTTAAGTTATAATATTCTCAAAATCTTGAATGTTTTGAAGCTCTAGGCCATTTATATAAACTTTGTACAAAATTGCATGTTCAAAGTCTTCAAAGTTTGAAATTTCCCTATGTTTTCCGAAAATTATTTAACTTAATTATCCATATCATTCTTTTCATGCTATGTTATACTTCTATAACCCAAATAGAAAAGGTAGCAACCATTCAATTTTTTGTGTCATGAGTATTTTAAATGAGACTATCCAGATAGATGGATTATGATGAAAAATGATACATAGAGTAGTCAAGAAGTTCATTGCTTCAATAGTCATATATGTATCATATCTACTGGAAGGTTTTGCCCCATCCTTCTATTGGGATTATCTCTATTGGAAAATTTTTCCCCATCCTTCTATGGGGGTCATCTCTACTGGAAGGTTATTTCCCATCCTTATATGGGTGAATCTTGTATGCACGGTGGATGGAACTACATCTTTGAGATATTTCCATTGGGAGTTAGTTAATATTTATATCTATAAATTATTGAGGTAATTCCCTTCGCATGGACTTTCAGTTATGGATGTCATATGAACTAGTGGTTCCCAACCTCTAATTACATTGTACCAATGACCGAGAAAAATATATTGATACGTAATATCAAACTTCCATTTCTTCATCTTGTAATAGTATCTGGAACATTAGAAACAACAATTATGGTCGATTTAATCATAAATGAGTCTTTTAGAAACTCTTACATCACATCTTTCCACTCATATGCATCCATTCATATTTACCTTTACTATAAGATCTTTTGAAGTACTCATTTTCCATCCAAAAACAAAATCCTTAATCTTTGAATAATATAACCTCCTTAATTCATTTTTTCTTTCCCATTTTGCATCCTCTAAAATATACTCATAATAATCATTAAAATATAAGTGTGAATTTGTATAGATATAATATATATTTGAACATGATTTCTTAGAAATGCAATAATGCTTTATTTTCAAAATATGATTAAACTTCATTAGACATTTTTAGAAAGTTTAATAATACGAGTGTTGTGTTAAAGAGTGCACATATCTGGAGATGTGTTTGGTTTGCCAAAAACAATTGAGGGTGATTAAGATAATGTGGTCCCCACCCTTTCGAACTTTAACAGAGACCGGGGGGAGGGGGGAGGGGGGGGGTTTGCATGTTTTCCTAATTTGAAAACCTCATTTTTGTATGTGGTATCACTTGATGAATTTACTCTCCTACCCCCAAAAATATTCTTGTGGGTTTTTATCAAATCAATTTATGACGTCATCAAAAAACATTGTTAGTTATTTATATTATTGAAACCGTGAAGAAGCATACATAAGCTTGCCACCTACTCTTATTTCAATTTTTTTTTCAAAGTTTCTAATGGGTAATTTTGTTTACATATTTCCACTACATTCTAATCTATAAATTGTAAATGTGAAGGGAAAAGTTGTTAAACCCTCACCTAAAACCTCTTTTAACACTGGCAAATTTCCTTGATTGACTAATAGGCTGAAACTGATGAAACCTAGTGAGAATTTGATTTGTATGAGATTCGAGCTTAGGCATTCCAATGCTTTCAATATTTGCTAGAAATCTCATTAGTGGGAGGGTCTTACTTGGCCCAATTTATCATACTCTACACTCACCCATTTCCTAAGTTTGACACTTGGTTTTCCAAAAGGTATCTTCTAAGAAAATAGGAAATAATGTCAAAAAGTGGGTTTGTATTGCTCCTTATTAACCCTAAAAATATTTTTCAAATGTTGTCTTATAATGGTTAATGAAGTCAGACATGTAAGTGAAGAATTCTTGATCCAATTGTATCATGAAGTAACCTTGGAGGAAAAATCTACACTTATTTCATCCTTTTTCCCTCTAAATCCTTCATTACCATAGCACAATCCACTATATCTTCGAATATTTTCTTAGAGATGTCTAGACAAGTCATTTCAATGATATGTTATTTGCTAGGATATGAATTACATGATAAAATAATTGATGAAGTCATAATAGGGTTTTTATCTTATATTTCAACTATTAGAAAATCCTTTGTTAGATCTCAGTATAGTTAGTAACTGTCTAAAGTTGTTAATAATCATTTGACAAATTACAAGGTCACCAAGTATTTTAGGTACAAATCTGTTCTAGTTTATATGTTCCTATTCTTTCAAGTGGACAATTTTTTTGGTGTGTAATTAATTGTAAGTGTGGGATTCCAATGGAAATGTTATTTCAATTATTCACTAGACCTCAATGTTGAGAAAGCATTCTCAGGAGTTTTCATTCTCATGTAGTGTTAACCATTTTTTCTCAGTTTATTTTAGTCTCATGTATGATTTTTGCCACAAAGAATCTCCCCACAGATAAAGAGAGTTTTCCATCTCAATGATGTAGTTAGAGTGGGAAATTGGTATATGTATAAGAAATTTAAAAACATTATACTATATGATAGTGAATTAGAGCCCTACATAATTCTAGTTTTCCTTCGTATCAGAAATTTTTCTTTAGAATTTAGCAAACAAAGTTTAAATATAGATAAGATACATTTTATACCTAGAAAATTCCATTCTCTTTTTAAATCAAAGGAAAAGGTTGGGCCATTTGTGGTAGATACTAGACAGTTGCTGCAAAAGTTGAAATCATGTTATAAGAAATGAAATTTGCACAGGGACATGTCTAGCACTATGACCCTTATGGAATTATTTCAAGTAAAAGACTTGAACATAAAGAAACTCCGTATAAGCACGTGTCAAAGCCTAAAGTGGAACATTAGGCTAATAAAGATATTTGTGAGCACGATATTCACCAGTTACACAGGAAGCTTTCAGAACATATCAATCATCGAGGACATATATGCTAGAAACTCCAGAATAGAGAAAAACATAATTAAAGAGGGAGTTTTTGGACACTCAAAAATTAGCTTCTGGGTCAAAGACTATTGAATTTAAAGAGCATAAGAGATAGATAATGGAAGAGATAAAATTTTTAGTCACAAAGGTCACATGAAGCGAGAATGTTATACAGATATAGAATTGTTATATTTAGCTGCTATAATATCTAGGGTATCATCATTGAGTACATGCCATCTGCTATTTCTTCCAAGATGGAAAGCATCTTCTCTCAATTTATAGAAATAAAGAATATAAATTCCAAGTTAAGGTGGGTGACTTGCAATGAGTTTTGGAAACATGGCACAATTCACCAACTAGATTGTTATCACCTTTATATTATCAAAAGGGTAAGCTCTAAATGGCAGTCTTAGAGCCAAAATCCCATATCCTTAAGACTGTAGATGACTGCAAAGCTTCCATGCTTACAATTGACCTAAAACAGATCCATGCAGCTGATCATATGGATCTCCATAGACAAGCAGGGAGATGCCATGTAAAATTATATCAAGCTCAATTGCAACTGTTGCTAGACTTGATTTTTTTTTTACTAAGGTGAATAATTATCTTAAACAAGAGAATATATCTACCAAAAATAAACAAATGAAAATCAATAATTTAGAGAACATTATTATCAAGCTAGGAGCAGATCCAGATTACTCAACTTCAATTTAGGAGTTAATAAATTCTAGGGAAAAGGCTATCCAAGTGTTGAGGAAAAAACTCAATATGCCATCTCTAGAGCATGTCAAAACTCTAGAGTTTGAAGAAATGCAAAAAGAGGAGTAGTTACTTTCACTAAATATTGAACTAAATAAGTAGTTGGAAAGGTTGGAAGTTCAGACTGAATCCTTGTTAAAGGAGAAGGAATAACATAAATGTGTAGTAAGAAATTAAAAAAAAATAGTAACAAAGAGAGATCCTTCAAAAAAGGTAGCATAAGAAATGGCATCACTTAGTTTAAAAGATGTGGAAAATGGAAATCTGAATAAGTTATTATAGTTTAATAGTAATGCACTGATACAAACCAATAAGGAGTTGGAAAATAAAGGTAATATTCTTACTGGTGAACTTAAGATCTATATTCTCAATAATGTAAGATGTTAATACTCATGATCGAAGGTTCCAAAGAATTTTGAAGAAAGTGGCAGGTAGGTGAGTTCCATGGAGGAAATAGATATTGATGAGAAATTGGAGGTGTGGTCGATTCTGTAAGTACATGAAAAGCTCCATACTAGGCATGTTTATTGTCAATGCTAACTGGAATTAATATTTACAACAAAAGTAATGGCCTTTGGATAGAGTTTTTCTTCTGGTTTCTTATGATGTTTAGTATCTTCAAACTTGAATTTGTGGCTAAATCATCTTTGTCCTAGACCAGAAACAGATCTAAGATTATATGGAATATTTTAAATTCCTTTGCAACTTGGCTCTTAGATTTCCATATAAATTCGGCAGATGAAAATCATTTAAATCCACAAGGTCCATTTTGGTTCCCATGAACATCAACATATCCTGCATAAGATGGTTTATTTTCTCTTCCTAATCATCCAAAAATATTAATTTGTCATTATTAATTGAGTAGAGTAATCAAATGCCTTGGAAAAGACTTCAAAAATGCCCGCTAACATTTGTTTAGCTGACACTCGCAGTACACCTAAGCACACAATCTTCTAAATTTTTTAAATATTTCAGCCTTTGAAAATTTTTCCCATCCATGTGTTCTTAAAGAAAATTAAATCCACCTTTCGCCCTTCCATACTACAATTTAATCATTCTAGAGTCAGAAAAAAAAAGAAACAAAATACAATAATGTGAGTGAACCTCCTCGATGGTATCAAATTTTTTTAATTGGCTACGTTGCTTATAATCCACCTCTTCTGTTGGAAAGTCAAAAGACTAAAGGCAAAAAATAACTTAAATAATTCACACACAAAAACATACGAGTTGTTGCTTTTCTATTGATCACACAAACTTGAATGATTACAATGAACCCGATGAAGGCTGGTATTTAAACCTTTTCAAATAGAGACTTGCCTAAAATACGTTGACATGCAAACAAACACTAAATTAATCTACCACTTAACTTGACTTGACTCAAGACTCAATTAAATAACTCTCTAAATATAGATGGCTATCCATGCGAGAGTTAATTAGTTATTTTAACACTCCCCCTTAATTATGATTTCTAAACTAGGACATGACTCATGACAACTCAAACATGTTTGTTGGTCTATATCTCAGCTAGGCTTACAATACCCAAGTTTATTTTGTGAAACTTAAACACATATTTTGCTAATGGATTTGTAAATATATCAGCTATTTGATCACTCATTTTACAAGGCTTCAAGTGAACTTCTCCATTACTCACAAGTTCTCTAATAAAATGATATCTAGTATCAATATAATTGCTATTTTGATGAAACACACTATTCTTGGATAGTGCAATCACTAAGGTGTTGCCTCAATATATTGTTGTTGATCCTTGTTGTTTCTTCTTGAGTCCATCCAATACTTAACCACACTCCTTGATATGTTTTTGATGTTGTTGCTACATATTCTACTTCTGCTAATGATAGTGTCACAATGGGATGCATCTTAGATGCCCATGCTATCACACCTGAACCAAGATGAGATACATAACCGGAAATGATATTCCTATCATCCAAACTTCCTACAAAATCACTATCTATGTATCCAATCAAATCTTTCTTTTCTGTACTTGCATACATTATGCCACAATATCTAGTTCCTACTATGTATCTCATAATTATTTTTCCTGCTCTCCAATGTGTGTCTTTTGGAGTGTCCATAAATCTGGAAATTAAACTCACTCATTGCATAATATGTGGTCTTGTAGCTGTGAGATACATGAGTTTTCCAACCAATATTTTGAATAGAGTTGGATTGACATCTAATCCTTCATTATCCTTACTTAACCTTGTACCTGTTGCAACTGGTGCTGGTACAAGTTTGAAATTATCCATTCCGAATCATTTCAGCATATCTCTGGCATATTTGTTTTGAAAAACAAAAATTCCTTTCTCAGATTGCTCAACTTCTATGCCAAGAAAATATTTCATGAGACCAAAATTTGTCATTTCAAATTATTTCATCATGGCTTCTTTAAATTTATCTAACTCAAGATTACCTGTAAAAATCCTGTCATCAACATATAAGAAAACAATCAAAATATGTCCATGCTTATTTAGCTTTGTATATAAGGTAAGCTCAATGTTTCTTCTGCAAAATCAATTCTTGATCGTGTAGCTGTCGATTATGCTATACTAAGCTCTAAGTGCTTGCTTTAGTTAATACAACACTTTCTTCAACCTGTAAACTTTATATTATTTAACTTCAACTTCATAACCTGGTGTTTGCTGCACATAAATTTCTTCTTCTAGAATTCCTTTCAAGAAGGTCGATTTCACATCCATCTGATATACATTCCACTTGTTTTGAGCTGTTGTGGCTAGAACTGCTCTAGTATCCAATCTAGTTACTGGAGAAAAATGTTTCTCCAAATTCTATTCCCGGTTGCTGTGAGAATCATTTTGCTACAAGGTTTGCTTTAAATATGTCAATTTCACCTTTCTCATTCAACTATGTCTTGTACACCCACTTCACACCAATAGATTTTTGTCTGTTGGAAAATCAACCAAATCCCATGTATCATTCTTTTCAATAGTTTCAATTTCTTCATCCATGGCTTGCATCAAATTTTCATCTTTGATTGCTTCTTCAAATGAAGAAGGTTGTAATGAAAAAAGTGCAAAATTTGAAGTAACGTCCAAATCATCATAGATATCTTTCAAAATTCTCATATTTCTCTTACCATTGATTAATTCATCACTTGATTGACTGTTGGGAGAATATCGATCTGTTGATATGCTTGAAGATCCATGTTACTCAGAAAATCTTGGAGTCCTTACTGGTGTCTTCTCTTGTGAGTATTGTTGCTCCTTCTCTACCACACCATCTTCTTACGTCAGAGGTTTTTGTGCATTAGCTGTTTTGTCTATAGTACCATTCTGTGAATATTTTTCCTTTAACACAACATCTCTACTAATTATGGTCTTCTTGGTGACAAGGTTATACAATTTGTAAGCTTTTGAATGTTCAATATAACCAGTAAATATGAATTTTTCACTTTTATCATCAAATTTTCCTCTTAGCTCCTTAAGCTACACATCCAAACACTTTGAGATGAGATACGGTGCAAGATATGTATGTAACCATGCTTCTTCTGGTACTTTGTTCATCACACTCTTTGTAGGTGACCTGTTTATCACATAAACAACACATGCAACTACTTCTGCCCAATACTCATTAGACAAGTTTCTTCCTTTCAACATGCTTCTTACCATGTTCATAATTGTTATGTTCTCTCTCTCTCCTACACCATTCTGCTGCGGTGCGTACCTGGTTGTAAACTGTCTTTTGATTCCTTGTTGTTTGAAGAAATCGTTGAATGCCTTTGAATCATATTCTTCACCACGATCTGACCTCAATACCTTGATCTCTCGATCACTTTGGTTCTCTTCTAAGGCTTTTAGTTATTTAAAATTTGCAAAAGTTTCATACTTCTGCTTCAAGAAGTAAACCCAAGTCTTTATGCGATAGTCATCAATAAAAGTGAGGAAGTATCAACTTTCACCAATCGATTGCATCATCATAGGTCCACACAATTATGTATGCACCAAATCAAGAGGTTGCTTTGATTTGTATACAACTCCTTTTGGAAAAGTTTCACGGTGTTGCTTTCCCAATATGCAACACGCACAAGTACTCGCAGGTTCTTTGATGGGAGGAAATCCTCTTACCATATGTTTCTACTACAACAATCTTAAACCAGAAAAGTGCAAGTATCCAAACTAAAAGTGCTATAACCAATAATCATTAGAACACACAACTGTAAAAGAACTAACCTGGTCATTGTAATTCATCATTACAGGGAAGAGTCTATTCCTCGTCATTTGCACCTTTGCTATCAAATTCTTTCTTTGGGGCTTGTCATATATAACGTACTCTTGTCCCTGAAAGATGACTTTGTACCTATTCTATGATAATTGACAAACACTTATCAAATTATGTTTGAGACTAGGAATATAATATACCTCTAAGATTGTCTTTGACTTCGCTTGCTTGGTCAGAATGTTGACCACTCATTTTCCATCTACATCCACAGTCTTCTTAATCCCAACTTTACCCCTCTCTTCACAAATTGATCCAAATTTGAAACCAAATTCTTGTTTCTTGTCATGTGGTTATTGAAACCACAGTCTAATACCCTCACATTATCAGACGGTTCATGCATGGTATGGAAAGCTAGGAACACGGAGTTAGTATTCTTTGTACTAACATTAGCTCTTTGGTTTCCTTAATCAATTATCTTCTTCCTGCAATCACGAGCATAGTGACAAAATTTATTGCAATAATAACATCTCACCTTTGATTTGTCAAATATTTGATTATTGTTAAAGCTTTTGTTGTTTCTTCCACTTTCATGTTCACGCTCTTCTTGGCCATATCTCTGACCATCATATATTTTGCCTCGTCCTCTTCCTCTCGATCAACTGTTGTTTCAACCTATGTCTCTTGAAATAGAAACTTGGCTTTTGAAATCGGTTTTTAATGTGAAATCCTTATTTCTATCTATCCTTGCCTCATGTGATATAAGTGATCCCATCAAGTCAACAACAATTAGTGTTTCCAAATCCTTGGCTTCTTCTATGGGTACTACCACAACGTCAAATTTGGTAGAAAAAGATCTAAGGACCTTCTCAACCAGTGTTTGATCTTTAATATCTTCACCATAAATTTTTAATCGATTTATGACAAACATTACCTGATTCATAAAAGAATTGATGTCCTTTGTCTCCTTCATCTACAGACTTTCAAAATCTAACCTAGTATTATGCAATTTAACAATATTGATTTTGGCCATACCTTTATAGCTTGTCACAAAAGTTTCCCATGATGTATTTGCTGAAGACGTGATCATAATCCTTAGAACATTGCTCTGTTCACTCTCTGTTGGATAAGCTGCAATGCTTTTGCATTCTTCTTTTTGTCTTTCTTCCATTGTTATTTCTTTGCATTTGTGAGAGCTCGTTCTTCTGCTTCACTCTTAGGTTCTGAAAACCCAAACTGGATATGATCCAAAACATCATGCACCTTCAATGTGGTCTACATATTAATGGCCCACACATCATAATCTTTACCTGCAAACAACAAGAATTGGGGCTGAAAATTTGAGAAAATAATATTTCTTCAAAAATTTCTCTTCTGAAACCCTAATAAAATTTGCAAAGCTCCTCTTTCAATAAAACAATTAATCCTTTCAATAAAAATCTAAGTCTTATTTTATATAAAAAATCTTTTATGAAAAAATCTTTATATAAAAAAATATTTTATAATAAGATTTAAAAAAAACTTAGTGTATTCTATCCACTTCTCAAAACAATAACTTTTAAAATATATATCTCAACTCACAAAACCTTGGAAAGGAATTCATATATTTAAAAATATCCTTGATATTGACCTTTTTCGTTCACTAATGCATCAAAAGTGGTCTATGGTAGCGTATAATGCTGGCCGCTTCAAATATCACCATTAGTGTGCTAACGTTGCGAAAACTAAAAGACCCTACATGCTGCCGAAACTGGGTAGTTTACTACTCTTAATGCAACTGCTGCTGCCCTCTACCAGCTTTATAATGCTTTGAGTGTAACTTGCTGCCTTCTACCAGCGTTATAACACTATGAGTATAATCTGCTAGATGAGTTATAATATTAAACAAGAGAAAAAAAAAATTCTGCTCTCATTGTTGATGACTCTTTGTAACCTTGTTCTAATATCAATTTGATGGAAAGGTAGAAGAGTAAATGCATAAAATAACTCAAATAATTCACACTAATTGTTGCTCTTTTATTGATCACACAAACTTGAATGATTACAATGAACTTGGTGAAGGGTATTTAAACATTTTCGACTAGCGACTAGCCTAAACTACATTGATATGCAAAAGCACACTAAATTGATCTATCGATTAACTTGACTTGACTCAACACTCAGTGATTGACTCTCTAAATAATATAAATGAGTCTCCATGCAAGAGTTACATGGCCACATTACAATAATGAAGATTCTACTTTGACATAGAAAACACACTAAATTCATTTATCAGTTCATTTGACATGACTCAACACTCAGTTAATTGATTCCCTAAATACAAATGACTCTCTATTACAATAATGTAGATTAATTTCTATTGGAACTCTGATGGTAAACTTTATTTCTGCTTATTAAGTTTGGACCTGAATTCTTCAAACAAATAGGCATTTTTCTATATTTATTATTTAGAGCAGAGCTTCCCATTAGGGAGAAATTGGATGGGGGCTTGTGACGCACAATAACCTGTCATTGATGGTTACCTTAAGGCACTTAATCCTGACCTACGTTACAATCATAGTTACAAGGAAAATTTCGTCATAGATGGGATATTTACATATTTACATTTTGCCATACTTCTGTCACTGTTATTACTGGTCAAATTTCGTCATAGATGAGATATTTACATTTTTCCATACTTGAATTCTCACTGTTATTACTGGTCAAACGGATACAAAAAGTTTCAACAGCAGGAAACATGTGATCTCAAGATATTTGTCTTCGAGGATTATAGTATTAGCAGAGATGTGTTTTTTTAAAGATATTAAATTGTAAAATTTAATGTGAATCTTCCGGTACAGCAAAACACATTTTTAAGAAAGGAATTATACTCGTGTACACAGATGAACAAAGAAGACGGTGGTTCCATTAAACAAAATCGTAAACCATATATATTTATTTATATTTATATATGAAGTATTTGTAAACTTAAAAATGTTCGAAATATTGTAATGAAAGTTCCGAAGCTAAATTTAAATTTCTCTATTTTATATAGAAACCTGTAGGTTAATTTAATTATTTAAAATATTTTTTTAACAAATCATATTTTATTAAAAAAAAACATTCAGGAGCTTTTTAAAAGAAATTGAATGTAATTTAATTATTTAAAATAATTATTATTCACAGATCATATTAAAAAATTTAAATTTTCACAAGTTAAAAAAAAAATAAAAAAAATTGAATGTAGATATATCTTATTTGTAAAGTAATAAATTTTTGTATCAAAATTTGTGAATTGTAATTTAGCATGTGAATTGTGTATATTTATAAAAGAGTAGTCGAGAATAATTTTCTCCCTATTCATCGAAGTGTTATTAGTGTTATTAGAGCAGGTTGGAGCTATTTTTTACCATTCTAATAAATAGATTTGAGAAATTGTTGTTGGTTTAGAAAGGAAAACAATTTAGTTTTTCAGTTTGAATAGAACATTCCCTTTACTGAGCAGAGTGAGATCTGCCTTTGAAAATGAAATGTTGTTCTTTGTTGAGCCATAATGAAATTGAGTTACCATTGCCGCACTAGGATAACTACAAGATATTAGCACCAATTGCAATTGTGGAAGAATGAAGTTGTCTTAAAATGTAATTAAAAGATATAAATATGAATTTGTTCATCTTATTTGGTAAAAATGATATTTTTTTTGGAGCTATTAAGATGAGAATTAGAACATGTGTAAAAGGTTTGAGGGATATTGTGTTGAATGGGTTGAAGAATTTGCAAATCAAGCTGTTTATGGTGATTCAAATTTAAAATAATTAGCTAGTAGCAAATAAGAAGGATGATACAGTAGCATTTTCTATCATTCAATAACGCTTTTATGAGAGATTTTTTCCCAAAATTATAATAACAATTAGGTAAAAAAAGACTTGGAATATTATGAATATGGCATATAACGAAATGGGAAGCAACAACAATCAACATCAAGTTGAGCACCAAATTGGTGTATGAAACCCCCTTGTTTGTGGGACAAGGAGGTGACATTGAAATTATTATTATTACATCCTCTACCTCCCTTGGACAAGAAGGTGACATTGAAATTATTATTATTACATACTCTACCCCCTTTGGTTTTGAACATGTGATCTCTGAGGAGGAAACACATGCTCTTAACCATTAAGCCCACTATTATAATAGAAGAGGTAGAAGATTTTGACTTTATAGAATTAATTGAAGAAGTTATACTTGCTAAAACATAAGAACATATACAACACATGAAGAATTGAGTTGTTCTAAACATTGCAAAAATATTGTTGAAAATTTCGAAGTACAAAATGGCTATTGTGTACATGTAGAGCATAGGCATGTTGAAGATAGTAAGTATGACTTTTGACTTTGTGATACAAACGTAGATGCTGAAATTGACGTTGAAGTTAAAAGTAAAACTCACTTCAAAGCAATAATTTTTTTAAAGAGAATATTGTATTGGAAATCGTTAAACACTTGCCTGAGGTTAAATTAATATGTCTTGATGAGTGGCTTATGAAGTTCAAGTATGATGGATAAGAAAATGAGTATGGAAAGTTGTTATAATTGTAATAGAAGAAAGAATAGAAAAAAATGGAAAAATTGTCAGGGTTGTTGAAACTATTGCAATAATGGAAAAATAAATGAAGAAAAATGAAAAAAAATATTTTTAATCTTAGAAAGATTGAAAATGATAGAAATGATAAATTAGTCATAACTAAAGTACAAAAAGGTGTAAGAAAAAGAACATAGTTACTGATCAAACTCGAAATTACTAGAACTCGTTTTTTTGAGGTAACAAAAAACACACCCGATTTTGAAAAGTGGTGATGCAGAATAACCATTTTTTTTTAGCATAGTTTTGGCACTTTAAATTTTCTTATGGTTGTTTTTTTTAAATGTCATGATTATCATGTTGATTTTGAAAAGTGGTGATATAGAATAACCTATTTTTTTTAGCATATTTTTGGAACTTTAAATTTTCTTTGATTTTTTTTTTTAAAATGCCATGTCAAAATAGAAAAATGGTAATTTTTTTGGCATTTTTTTTTTAATCAAGTATGAACATTTGTTTTAAATGTTAGTGATTTTCATGCTAATGTTGAAAAATATTGATGTAACAACAATCGTTTTTGTTTAGAGTGATGATTTTCATTTTGGTCAAAACAAAAAAAAACCGTGACAAAAAAAATCAGATATAAAAAACAAGAAAAGAAACTAATAAAAGTGTAAGAAAATACAAAAATAACTTGTAAAAATAAAAAATTAAAAAAAAATCCAAAAATAAATAAATAAAAAACCAAAAAAATTCAAAAAATAAATAGAATTAAAAAAAAATTCATAATTTAAAAAAATAAAAATAAAAATATATATATGAAAAATAAATTTTGAAAGAATAAAAAAAACATAATTTGTTTTTTTAATTAAAAAATAAAAAATTTCAAAAAAATAAAAATAAATAAAAACACAATATTTTTAAATTAATATATATATATATATATATATATAAACACCACTTCGTGGCTTAACATATAGTTTCTTAGCCTTGACACGGCAAACATGATAGCCAAACATAGTGTCTTAATGTGTGAATATCTATTCTTATAATCTACCAAGGCATGGCTAATGTAATATATCGTACACTTTTTTCCCTTATCATCTTGTGGTATTAAAACCACACCTATGAAGGTTTTTGTAGCTGAGATGTATAATATGAAAGGGGCTAATGTAATATATTGTACACTTTTTTCCCTTATCATCTTGTGGTATTAAAACCACACCTATGAAGGTTTATGTAGTTGAGATGTATAATATGAAAGGGACACTTGAACGTGGTGGTGTTAGAGTAGGCGGCTATAGTAATAGATTTTTGAATTCTTTTAATGCTTTCTTCGAATATCAATCCTACTAAAAGAAAGAATCCTTCTTAAGTCACACTGAAACAAATTCTGGTATGAAGTGGTGAAGGAGCGTGGTAAAGGAAGGAAGGATATTGATGGTTAGACAAAGCTAAGAGAGCGTAGGTCTACAGGGGAATTAGTGGAGGACTTGAGTAAAGGCCGACCAATGCGATCAACCCTCGTTCATATATATATATATTTATATTAAAAAAAAAAAAAAAAAATCATAAAAAAAAAAAAAAATTACCAAAAAAAAAATAAAAAAATGGAAAATTTGTGTTTTATGGACACTCCAGGGCTGCAGGGCAACTAGAGAACTGCAAAGGCGATAAGGGTTGACTCTTATTGCTTTGGGCGCTGCAGGGCTCGACTAGCGGGAGATCCCTGCGGTACCCACGGTGGTCAGAGTCAAACACAATTTAAAAAAAAAAAATTTAATTTTATTATTATTATTAATTCGTTTTAATTTTGTATTTTTCTATATATATATATAATTTATTTCATATTTTTTTTTTAAATTTTGATATTTAAAATATATATATATATATATATATATATATATATATATATATTTATTTATTTTTTAAAATTATTTTAAGGTTTTCTCAGTTTTATATATATATATATATATATAATTTAAATTATTGTTTATTTTTTTTTTTAAATTTAAATTTTTATTATTTTATTTGATTTAAATGTAAATTTAAATTATTTTTTATTTTAATATTATTTATTTTTTAAATTTTAACCAATTTTAAGTTTTTTATTTTATCTTTTTTTAATTATGCAATTTATTATTATTGTTATTATTATTTTATAACTAAAAAATAAAATTTGTTTTTGTTTTTTTGTTTGAGTTAATTTGAATTTTATTTTCATAAACGCGATATCTTATTTTTAATGTCATCCTTGGATTTTTAAGGCTTTTCAGAGACACAAATTATCTTTAATACCATGCCTAAAAATTGTTGGAATTTTAAGACTTGACATTTGATCTTTAATGCCATGTTTATCGTTGAAATTTTAAGGTTTTTCAAATTCATGATATTTTATCTTTAATGTCATATTAAAAACTATTGACAATTTACCCTGAAAAGAAAAATACGTTATTCCAACATTAACACTTTTTGTTTTCAAGGTGTTTTTTGCACATAAACAATTGACGACGTTATTCCAGCAACAACACTTCTCATTTTCAGGTTGCTTTTTGCACACACAAAATTGGCAATGTTTTTCCACCATCAACACTTTTTGTTTGGAGAGTGTTTTTGAAGAAAAAAATTAGATTTTAGCATAATTTAAAAAAAAATGTTGAAATTTGACCCTAAAAATAAATGTGCTCTAAAAAACACACTTTTCTTTTTTGGATTGTTTTTTCATATTTTTGAGTTTTTTTTGGCTAAAATTCTTGTTTTAAAATAATGTATTAAAATTAAACATATGAAAAAAAGAAAAAGAAAAAAGAAAACCATACATACATAATACAAACATTTGAAAAAAAACAAAAAACACTATAAATCTTAGAATTGATAACAAACTACGCCAACATTCAAAACAAGTTTTATGAATTGATCTAAAAAAAATTATAAAAGCAAATAAGACTTGGACCAATAGACCATCAATAGACCATCCTATTGTAAATTTGGTTTCTATTAAGATTTGAAATTTGTAATTATCCTTATTGCTTGTTGAAAGTTCTGAAATTATCTTGTTAAATTACCGTAAATTTAAATTATGTTATGCTAAAATTTTCTAAAAACTTAATTGTTTAGGATATTTATTATTAACAATTTTTTTTTTATAAGTTTTTCTTTAAAAATATTTTTTACACATGATTTACACGAGTTATAACTCAGAAACTATCATATTGTAATATATATATATAATTTGTAAAACAATAAAATTTGATATCAAAGCTTTTTAGTTATAAGTCAAGTATGTAAATCATGTGTGAAAACCATTCATTGAAAATACATCACAATTTAATAGGGAAATTAAGACAATATAAAAGAAATTTACATAGAACAAATTGATAGAAAAAATTTAACAAAATGATGATCAATACAAAACTCAAAAAATTAGAAATCAGCATTCACTATTACCTCCAGAAATGTTGCACTCTCTATCCAGCCATCTTCGGTGAGGAAAAATTCAAATGGAATGTTGTCGCTAAATTACCAGACAGGCCGTTGATTATTTTTTATTTTTTTGACAGTGAGTTGGTCCAGGAGTAGTGTTTTGAAACAGAGGAGTCTTTTGTTTGACGAAACGGAGCATGATGGGACAACTCCGGGACTGTCCCCTCCGACGACCTTGCGGCTTTCCGAGTAGGAGGTGGATCCTGCGCCCCTGCCTCCTCCACCTCCTTTCCTCTGCCACCTCTTCCTCCGCTCCGCCAATCCGCACAATTAAAATTTAAATTTTGAATATTGATTTGACTCCTTCATCCTATTTAGTTTCTTGTAGTATACAAAACATTGCAGTTTAGTTTGCCGCTTAAACTGAAATTCATTACGAGCATCCATTGCACGTAAACCTGCTTGAATTTGCAGAGGTGAGATATGTGGTATTATTTGTATCTGTGTGAGGCTGGGAAAATTGCATAGCCATTTCATCATTTGCTGATTACTTATTCTTTGATATCGAAATACAATTTTTATTCCTTTAAAATGCAGCAGCAACAAATGGTTATGCCATGCCACAGAGAATCTAATCTTCAGAAAGAGCTAAATCGTTACATACCAACAGTTGCAGCTTTTGGTGGCATGTGCATTGGTACTCTGACTGTCATGGCTGATTTTATGGGGGCTATTTGTTCTGGTACAGGGATCCTTCTTGCAGTAACTATTATTTACTAGTACTTTGAGACAATTGAGAAGGAAAGGGTTAGTGAACTGGGTTTCTTTGTTTTTTTAGTGCATTTGTTTGCATTTGATATTTGTAGAAATTACATCTCAGATTAAACTTTGAGTTGCGCTCATGCTCTAGCCATTAAAGCATTTGAATGCTAGGGGTTTTACACCCCTTTGAAGTTTTGCAGCGATCTTTTGATTAGATCTTCAATGTAAGAATTCGCGAAAGTAAAAAATTGGTTGGCAAAAAAAGTCCTGCATGCTATACCGACAATGAGATGTCTAGGGTAGTTTAAAATAACTTCTTATTTTTTTGAATAAAGGCTGTTGTAATACTATATAGGCCTCTTAGTTGTGTTTTTTGGTGATATTTTCAATGCTTTGTTTGGTTATGTATGCAAAACAAGTATTGGTTAATTTCATGAAAACCAATCTACAAAATTGGAAATATAAGCATATGTGCATGAATGCAGTAGAGAAAGGGGTACTATTTTAATTAAAATGAGAGTGAAAGAGACCCTTTGAAAATATTATTATTTCAAGCAATTGGAATGGTATCAGTAGGAATCAATATGCAAAAATTAAACAAAATAAATGGGAATTTGACAGTCGTTTTAGTGTGCCTTGCTCTGAATACCTTGTTGGATGGTGCCCTTGTACCACTAATATGTACTTGTACATAAAATGTGTTATTGAGTATTTAGTTATGCAAAACACATGAGATTTGACTTGTATTAAGTTATGAAAAACACATGAGATTTACCCTACAAAACTGCCATGAGATGTGAATCTTAGATAGACAATGGTGCAGTGGGTGCTGTCTTTATTTGGAGATGAAGAGTGACCAAATTTGCATATGGATTCAATGTATCAGTTGAGGATTAAATTACTGCCATTTCTCATGTAGTATATATATGAATAAAGAAAATTGGAAGAGATGAAGCTATCCTTTATTTAATTTTCCAAATGCAGAATTAATCCTGGAACTGTTGTTAAGCCCATGACATGTTACAGATTTCTGGACATGTAGCATCGATTCAAATTCTCCAGTGCTCAATTCAGATTCATTTATAATGAGATTAAGATCCATGGATGAGTTTGAAGGCACATACAAGCCTAGCATTCAACTTTAGATGCTTCCTCCAGTAAAGGTACAAATAGAGATAATAATTCACATCACACCCCTATTCAAACTCAAGCGTTTATCAAGCAAAATATGCAGCAGGATTTAACACCCAAAGAATAATCTTCACCAATGTTTAAATTGGCAACATAATGTTCCAAATTAAGTGGCCCTCCTAGTATTCCCCTTTCATGCATGCCTCTTGGCTTTTCCTGCATACACAAAAAAATTTAACGCTTCCATTTTCTGGTTTATTTTTAAAAAATTTTTTCTAGTGCCTACAGGAAAATTTTCCAGTGCCTATAGGAATTTTTTTTATTGGAAATGCATATAAATTTTTTTACCTACAATGTTTTTAATTTTAAAAACATTTTCTTCTCAATAAAAAAAAAAAAAATCCTTAACCAATACCATTGAACAAAGTAGTAGCATCTTATTACCAATATTATATCTTTATTTGAACTGAGTAAAAAATTTGAATCAAACCCTTTAGCAGTAACATCTAACCCAAAAGGTTTTGGTACATTTTAAAGAATCCAATAAAAATTCTTCAAAACTCCCATTAAATCAATGAATTATTTGCCAATAACATTTGACTAAACTACACCTTTTCTTTAATAGTAACATTTATATTATTTGTCCCCAGGTTTTAAGCCATTGTAAAGTATTAAAAAATTTCCTGTAGGTGCAAAATCATTTTCCAGCACCTCCAGGAAAAAAATTCCAACATTTTGGAATAACTTATATATTTTTTATAAATTGTTTCTTAATTTGATTACAAAATATGTAATATGCAACGAAATTAAATAATAAATGTAACAAAAATTATAAACACTCAAAATGGTTTAAATAATAAAATGAAAAACAAATTCCAACATTGATGAAGAGGATATATAAACCTTAAAAAATACTTACATTGCAAGTAAAACATATATAATATGACTCAAAATTCTAACCTTTATAAATAAATTTCCAACCAAAACATCTTATTCATCATTCCACCCATATCATTCAAAACTAAATTGCTTAATATATAAATATACAATCTCTCACTAAACTTAAAACCTTCATATAAATCTCCAACCTAAATATCTTGCCAATCATCCCACATCCATCTCATTCCAAACATGAATTATATAAAAACAAAACTTAAAAAAAAGCATAATCTCTTACTAAACTTTAAAACCTTCATAAATAAATTTCCAACCAAAACATTCTTACTAATCATCTCACATCTATATCATTTCAAAACCTGAATGGTAAAAAATGACCTTGAAAATGTAACTATAACTTCCTCTAACTATTGTTTAACTCATATAATAGACAATTATATGTAGATATCAAACTATTACTGATTAGTTTGCATTATTAATTTTGGTGGTGACTGCCACAGGTTTCAATCCTGCATTTTTATTATGCTGCAGATTGACCAATCTTCTACATGATAAAAAATTGGCACATCAAAATATGCCAGTAGCTATATCCTTTGAAATATAGAAATCAAATGCCAGTTCTTTTGCAGCAACCATTTTCCTTACAGAAATGGTACACAATATCTATGTGTTTGGTTCTATCAAAGAAATTTGATATAAAAAAATTTCTTGTAGGCACTGGAAAATGATTTTCCAATGCTTACAGGAAAAAAAAAAAAAAAATTCCTGTAGGTGCTGGAAAATCATTTTTTAGCGCCTACAGGTAAAAAAAAAAAAAAAAAAAAAAAATGGAAGCATTAATTTTTTTTGTGTATGCAAGAAAAACAAGGAGGCATGCATGAAAGGGATTTTCCAGTGCCTAACGGAAAAAAATTCCAACATTTTGGAATAACTTTTAAATTTTTTATAAATTGTTTCTTAATTTGATTGCAAAATATGTAATATGTAACGAAATTAAGTAATAAATGTAACAAAAATTATAAACGCTCAAAATGGTTTAAAGAATAAAATGAAAAACAAATTCCAACATTGATGAAGAGGATATATAAACCTTCAAAAATACTTACATTGCAAGCAAAACATATATAATATGAAACTCAAACTTCTAAACTTTATAAATAAATTTCCAACCAAAACATATTATTCATCATTCCACCCATATCATTCAAAACTAAATTGCTTAATATATAAATATACAATCTCTCACTAAACATAAAACCTTCATATAAATCTCCAACCTAAATATCTTGCCAATCATCCCACATCCATCTCATTCCAAACATGAATTATATAAAAACAAAACTTAAAAAAAACATAATCTCTTACTAAACTTTAAAACCTTCATAAATAAATTTCCAATCAAAACATTCTTACTAATCATCTCACATCCATATCATTCCAAAACCTGAATGGTAAAAAAAGACCTTGAAAATGTAATTATAACATCTTCTAACTATTGTTTAACTCATATAATAGACAATTATCTGTAGATATCAAACTATTACTCATTAGTTAGCATTATTAATTTTGGTGGTGATCGCCACAAGTTTCAATCCTGCATTTTTATTATGCTGCAGAATGACCAATCTTCTACATGATAAAAAATTGGCACATCAGAATATGTCAGAAGCTATATCCTTTGAAATATAGAAATCAAATGCTAGTTCTTTGCAGCAACTATTTTCCTTACAGAAATGATACATAACTATGTGTTTGGTTCTAGCAAAGAACTTTGATATAAAAAAAATTCCTGTAGCGCCTACAGGAAAAAAATCGAAAAATAATTTTTTTTTCCTGGAGGTGCTGGAAAATCATTTTTCAGCGCATACAAGAAAAAAATTTTAAAAAATAAACCAAAATGGAAGCATTAATTTTTTTTTGTGTATGCAGGAAAAGCGAGGAGGCATGCATGAAAGGGGAATACTGGGAGGGCCACTTAATTTGGAACATTATGTTTCCTTTTTAAACATTGGTGAAGATTATTCTTTGGGTGTTAAATCCTGCTGCATATTTTGCTTGATAAACGTCTAAGTTTGAATGGGTGTGTGATGTGAATTATTGTCTCTATTTGGACCTTTACTGGAGGAAGCATCTAAAGTTGAATGCTAGGCTTGGATGTGCCTTCAAACTCATCCATGAATCTGAATCTCGTTTTAAATGAATTTGAATTGAGCACTGGAGAATTTGAATCGATGCTACATGTCCAAAAATCTGTAACATGTCATGGGCTGAACAAAAGTTCTGGGATTAATTCTGCATCCAACAACATGTTGGCAATTTAAAGAAAGGATAGCTTCATCTCTTCTAGTTTTCTTTATTCATATATATACTACATGAGAAATAGCAGTAATTTAATTCTCAACTGACACATTGAATCCATATGCAAATTTGGTCACTCTTCATCTCCAAATAAAGACAACACCCACTCACTTCACCATTTTCTATCTAAAATTCACATGTCATGGCAGTTTTGCAGGCCAAATCTCATGTGTTTTGCATAACTAAATACTCAATAGCACATTTTATGTACAAGTACATATTAGTGGTACAAGGGCACCATCCAACAGGGTATTCAGAGCAAGGCACACTGAAAGGGTTGTCAATTTCCCATTTATTCTGTTTAATTTTTGCATACTGATTTCTACTGATACCATTCTAATTGCTTGAATTAATAACATTTCCAAAAGGTCTCTTTCACTCTCATTTCAATTAAAATAGTACCCCTTTCTCTACAACATTCATGCACATATGCTTATATTTCCAATTTTGTAGATTGGTTTTCATGAAATTAACCAATACTTGTTTTGCATACATAACTAAACAAAGCATTGTAAATATCACCAAAAACCACAACTGAGAGGCCTCTCTAGTATTACAACAACTTTTATTCAAAAAAATAAGAAGTTATTTTAAACTATCCTAGACATCTCATTGTCAGTACAGCACGCTGCAAAACTTCAAAGGGGTGTACAACCCCAACATTCAAATGATTTGATGGCTAGAGCATGAGCCCGACTCAAAGTTTAATCTAAGATGTAATTTCTACAAATATCAAATGCAAACAAATGCACTAAAAATGAAAGAAACCCAGTTTATTGGCCCTTTCCTTCTCAAATGTCTCAAAGTACTGGTAAATAATAGTTATTGCAAGAAGGATTCCTATACTAGAACCAATAGCCCCCATAAAATCAACCATAACAACCAAAGCACCAATGCACAGGCCATCAAAAGTTGCAGTTGTTGGTATGTAATAATTTACTCTTTCTGAAGATTAGATTCTCTGTGGCCTAGCATAAACATTTGTTGCTCCTGCATTTTAAAGGAATACAAATTTTATTTCGATATCAAAAGAATAAGCAATCGGCTAATGATGAAATGGTTATGCGATTTTCTCAGCCTCACACTGATACAAATAATACCACATATCCCACCTCTGCAAATTTAAGCAGGTTTACGTGCAATGGATGCTCGTAATGAATTTCAGTTTAGGCGACAAACTAAACTGCAATGTTTTGTATACTACAAGAAACTGAATAGGATGAAGGAGGGAAAATCAATATTCAAAATTTAAATTTTAAGTGTGCGGGTTGGCGAAGCGGAGGGGGAGGTGGCGGAGAAAGGGAGATGGCGGAGGCAGGGGCGCGGGGTCAACCTCCTACTCGAAAAGCCGTGGGGTCGTCGGAGAAGGCAGTCTCGAAACTATTCAATCATGCTCCGTTTCGTCAAACAAAAAACTCCTCCTTTTGAAACAACAACATTAGTAGGAGTGCATTTGCTGAGCTTAAGACTATAATGGTGACACCTACTTTACCATGAACACAAAGGACCCAAAATACAGAGAATTCCCTGGTGGATTTTAGCTTTTGTTGTGTGTTTTTCCAATGCATCCAATAGAAAACATATATCGTATTTTTCAGTTTCGATTGGTTAAAAGCCGTTCAAAACCCCAACTATTATTATACCAGATTTTGAGTTAGATTCATTATATTGATGATATGGCTGACATGATC
This sequence comes from Pinus albicaulis, assembly GCA_034641835.2. Classification (NCBI taxonomy): domain Eukaryota; kingdom Viridiplantae; phylum Streptophyta; class Pinopsida; order Pinales; family Pinaceae; genus Pinus; species Pinus albicaulis. The sequence goes on from CM076570.1 coordinate 1,313,383,221, forward strand.
AGTAGCACATATATATAAATTCGATTCAACTATTTGAAAAATGTTGGTTCCAATCAATCTATTTTAGAATAGAGCTAATGTGACTAATTTTGACCAGACCATGAAAGAAAACAAGGATACGCTACAGATATCTAATGCCGATATTAATTGAATACTACTTAGTTGAATGTATCATACGTGAAGTCTCCATGGAATCAGAGTAACCTGTAGGTTTTGTCACATCCCCCGAGAGTTCCCAAAAGTTGAGCCACAATAAAGCTTCTACTCTGAGGTTCAAAAGAAGGTAAATGAGAAACTTTGGCAAATTTTACAATTTTGAAACTCTACAACGAAACCTTAAAACAATGAAAACTTCACTGGCTTGATGATCAAATTCGGTATCGACTCATAACGGAGATACATGTTGGTCCTGATTATGAAAATATACCCAGACTCCTCAGGTGATTTCTCAGTTTTTTTTTCATACCCTATACACAAAGACTTCAAAAAAACTTCCCATAATTATTTGCTCCAAAAGAAACCATGGGATTCTGCCATAATATTTTTACTAGGGAATCAATCTTCATAATCCTCTATAGCTTCCTCCTACCTCAATTGATATCAAAGGTATCACAACCCCATAACCCTTTGGCTGAGGGTTTCGATCCCATGACTTCTTAGAGAACCCATCAGAATAAGCCTCTACAACGTCCTACCTCAACTAATATCAAAGGTATCACAACCCACAACCCCCCTAAACCCTTATACCGAGGGGTTCCATACCACGAAAAACTCTAATAAACTAACGTAAACCTCTTTTTAGTAGTGTCACAACATTTCTGCAAAATGAAGCTAAAGTAAAATATTTGAACCTTTTGTGTGTTTATTGAAGTTTTGGATTTATAATATTATACACGGTTCATTGATTGGTTGGGTCTATAATATTAATAAATTTTCAGGTTTCTTAATTTTTTAGATTTATAATATTAATAATTATTAAGTTTATTAGGTTTATAATATTTATCTTTTGTCTTTATTAATGCTTTGGGTTTATAATATTAATGTCATGAATTTATTAATTTGTTGGGTTTACTAATTTCTTGGATTTATAATTTTCATACTTGGTTTTATTAATCCTTTGGTTTTATAATATTAATTCTTTTAGTTTACAATGATAATTAGTTAGGTTTATAATATTTATCACTTAGGTTTATTAATATTTTCAGTTTTTAATATAAAGAGTTTATAATATTAATATCTTTTGTTTATTAATAACTTGGATTTATAATATAAATCCCTCCGACTTATAATATTAATAACCAATTGGGTTTATTAATCTTTTGGGCTTATACTATTTTTCTTTTTGTAAGATTGATTGGGATGCACAGGTTTTTAATACTAATCTTAGTGTTTATAATATTAATCACAAGGTTTAGAGTTTATCGTAGGGTTATAATATTAATCATAGGTATATAATCCATTGGGTTTATAATATAAATTATATTGTTTAATATTATTCCATGGGTTTTTATCTCTTGGATTTATAATAATAATCCTTTGGATTTATTAATCCTTTGATTTTATAATGTTATTAGTCTCTTGGGTTCTCTTAACTTTATAACAACAATAATCCCTTGAGTTTATTAATCACTTCGACTTACAATATTAATTTATAATATGTATAATAAACTATTAGGATATTTAATCTTAGGGTTTAATATTAATTATAGTTTTTATATATGAATGTTAGGGTTTATACTATTAATCCTAGGGTTTAATATTAATTCTATGGTTCATAAACATGTGGGCTTACAATATTAATCCAAAGTTTAATATTAATCTCTTAAGATTATAACACCTAGAGTTTATAATATTAATAATCCATTGGGTTTATTATTCCAATGGTATGGAAATATATCTAACATCACAATGTGGCAAGCATCATTGCAATGCGACAAGTCATGAGACAATCATTGTCAAATGATACATTGCATTACAATTTATTCCATGTCACATTACGACATTGCTCAAATTATGCTCTAATATTCTCGTTTATAATACTAGTCTTAGGGTTTATCATATTAATGTTTATAATCATAGGTTTTTGATATTGATCGTAGTGATTTGCATCCCTTTGGTTTATAATATTAATCTTAGGGTTATAATCCCTTGTATCTATAATATAAATACTAGGGTTTAATATTCTTCCCTTGGGTTTATTAATCCCTTGAGTTTATAATATCCATGAACTTTGGGTTTATTAATACCTTGAGTTTATAATATTAATCCCTAATATGTATCATGATACATTAGAGTTTTTAATCTTAGGGTTTTTTTATCCATTGGGTTTATAATATTAATCATAGGGTTTAATATTAGTTCATTTGGTTTATAATCCCTTGGGTTTAAAATATTGATTTCTTGGGTTATAAGATATATCCCTTGGATTTATTAATATGATGGGTTTATTATATTAATCCCTAATATGTATAGTAACATATTAGGAATTTTAATCTTAGGATTTATATATTAATAATCCATTTAATTTGATAAACTATGGGTTTAAAATATTAAACTTTTGGGTTTACAATCCCTTGGGTTTATAATATTATCAATACCTTAGGTTTATTTATTCATTGGATTTATTAATATTTTGCACTTATAATATTAATCCCTTCATATTAGTGAACCCTTGTGTTTATAATATCAAACCCTTAAGTATATTGATTTCTTAGGTTTATAATATTAATAATCATTTGGTTTATTCATCCATAGTTTTTTTTTTTTTTGTGAATTTAGTAGTGCTTTGTTGTTTTCTATTTATATGTAAAAGTAGGTTACAGAGATAGAAAGTTTGTGGCCTAAACCTACCCGTAGGAAACCAGGTCTATTGGCCACCTTAACGCTTTAAAAGCAAACCAAAATTGAAAAAGTTTCATTCTACTCCTTGTTTCATGTGATATCTGCCTATTAAGTTTATTATTAAAGTAACTGTTTGGACTTATAGTCCTATATCTAAAGCCAAAAAACATGCTATAAAGTGAAGAACCTGCTACTCATTGGAGGAATCAATTGGGGCAGGATCCTTTGTAGTGGATCCTGGCATATCAGCTTGCTGTAGTACTTGGATCTGTTTCTCCAGTCTTCCAATACGATCATCCATTCTAGCTATGCGGTCAACAGCTTTGTATTGGGTAACCTTAATGTGTTGTAGCTGGATATCAATATCTTGCAGAAGATCCATGAGCTTTGGTTCTGGATTTTCGGTGTTAGGATGGAAGCTTTGCATTACCTTTGCTAACAGACATTTAACAATCCAGTATGTATGAACTGTTTGATTAAAAAGTGTCAGCCAACCCCTATTATTTCCAGGATCAGTCACAAAGTCCAGTATCTCTGCCTCTGCAGCATTATCTTCCTCATACTGTTGAATTTCTCTTTCCCAACCTTGTATTGCCTGTCTGGCCTGTGAGGAGTTGCCAAGTTAGTAGGTGGATGAGAGATTCAGTAACACCTTTTCCTGTTTCTTCCTTCCTCTTTTCCTTTTCTTCTCTGGTGGTTGTTCCACCTTCTGTTTCCCTTTGGCAGTAGTACAAACTGAGTTTCGTGTTTGCCTCTTTGACATTATGAACTGACTAAGTAGCCTGTGCTCTGGAAGGTGAACAATCAAATAAGAAAAGAAAACAACAGTTAATCTTTGTATTTTGTTTCCCCTAACATGATCTGGATGATTGTGAAGTGCTTCATCGTGAGTATGAAGGATGGTGGTATCCTTAATAATCTGCTGAGCACAAATAAGGTAAATAACCCAGTGAAAAATCAAGCAATTACAACCAATTAAGCCATGACAGAGCATTTGAACCCAGTAAAAACCCGTGCGACAGTCAACAATTACTTCATGACAGAGCAGGTTTGGATAGGTATGAGGATAAGACAATGTAGAACACAGGGCATGATAAAGATAGACTCGTGATCCCATAAGAATAATCCCACAAGCACATCCTAGCCTACGCTTATAGAGATGGACAGTAAAACGATAAACCGTAACTTTGATGCATGTTTTAAAACAAAAGTTTGGATAAAGTAAGATGAGCTTATTACTATATCCCTGAATGCAGTATGCATTTCTATCAACATTATATATCTAAGAGAAGTATTTCATTTCGTCGATGCTAAATGTAAAACTGTTATAACTCGTGCTGACATAGAAAGGGTAATTTTTGAACTTTGCAGAGCAGGGGTCACGAAAACAAGGCTCAACCGAATTTAACTGGACTAATACAAACCAAACTGGACATTTAAAGCAAGGACCCCTCGAGCTCTTCCTAAGCAGAGACATCTCCTGGTTTGTAGTATTGAGCAGGGTTTGAGGCAAAAAATGTACATACCCCAGAACAACAAAAGGCTTGGTGCTAATGAGGGCGACTACCTCCGTTGCGCGCGTCTGTGCGTTCTCTGCAACTAAAGATTTTCTCCCTCTGATATGCCTTCTACCAGTCTTAATCAATTTAGCGAGACTACTATTTCCCTCTTCCAAAGCTAACCAGCTAGGTTGTCTCACCCACCCTGCCGACTTTCCTTTAACCGTCACTTGCTGCCATGAGATGACACTGGGCGGCTCATACTGACAATTCATTAATACACAAGAGTGGAGAGTGCCACTTGGCCTGGTATAAGGCCGGCTGCTTTGTCTAATGAGCACCTCGATCGGGGGGTTTATTCATCCATATTTATTAATCCTTTGGGGTTATAATATTAATCTCTTGTGTTTATAATATAAATCCTAAAGGTTTATAATACCAATCCGTTGGGTTCATAATATTAATTCATTCGGATTATAATATTAATCCATTTTTTTTATTAATACAATGAGTTTATAATATATTTTCATCGGGTTTATAATATATTTTTTTTCTAAGTAATACTGATCTATTAACAAGCTGATAATTTTACATCGAGACCGAAGTCAAAAGCTACTGCCTTGAAGGAAGAAAATTCAGGAAAAAACAGAGAAGTGGACTGTCGAAACCCATGCAGGGGTGCAGAATAAGATTTCTCCAAAAGATTCTTTGACCCAGAAAAGACAAAAATGGGCCAGAAAGCTTCATAGCTACCAGAACAGAAAAAACCCAAGAAGTTGGGTGACACAAACAGAGAGAAAGACCAAGCAACGAACCCATTAGTCTTCCGGATTCTCCTCCATGATCCTGCACCAGCCGGTGGCGAGCATTTCAGGAGCAAGTTCAGCCTGAGAAGCCGGGGGACCAGGTTCCGCAGAGAGCATATCTTCATCAGGAACAAAGTCTGCAGGGCGAGACGGAGGCTGCGACGGAGTGCTGCCACTGCCCAGATTGAATTGCGAGAACTGGGAGGCAGGAGCAAAATTCTCCATGGGAACTGCTGGCGGCACTCTTGAAACCTCAGGCAAGCTGTCTTCCATAAAAACCACCGAGAGAATGGCAGTTATCCTCGGGGGATTGAGGGAACTCTGGAAGGTGAACCGAGCAGTGCCTGTTGTATTAGCAGAGGCAGCGGACGAGCGACGCGAATGGGGACCCCAGTACGAGCAAAAATCTTGAGAGCGCCCCCTGCCGCTGCGAGTTCTGGGGTAGTGGCTGGAGCCATCATCGAAGGAGGATGTGTCCGGGGAAGGACTGGAAGGCAAACGAGTGGGATGGCTCCGAGAGTTTCCCCTCCTACTCCGCATACGATGTCGAAGCCTCGGCATAGTGTGAAGGAGCGGGAACCAGAAAAATTTAACCAAAGTGCCCGCCAGCCCAAGGTGGCCCAAACTCGAGCAAGGACGCGGTGACAGCTGAAGATGCCCAGGAGAATAGACCTTCCTCTGCATAGAGCGCAACAGACACAGATGGTCGTTCTCCCGACTGTGCATACAATAACTAACGACGCCCCTACGATTCTGTGGGAAAGCCAAGACCAGAGCCATTTTAACCTGTTGCTTATGGAATCCATCTACCATGAGACCGGACTTAACATGCGCCGAGTTCGTCCTTCCCAACCCAAAAAAATCCATCTTCTTAACTGCTATCAGAGTGAAAATCTCGCCAGAGCATGCGGAGGCAAGGTTCAACCTGTTTGAAGGCGCGCGAGTGCTGTTGGTTGCAGAGCTCAGAGCATTGGAATGAGGGGAGTGTAAATGAGACACACTGTGGAGTAGCTGTCCATTTAACTCCGCGTACCACAGGGGCAGGTGTCGACATGGCTTGCCGCCCCCCCGTCCCATCCCATTAACGAACCTTTGAAATACCTGCATCCGGGGCTCGGGTTTATAATATTAATAATCACTTTCGTTTCTTAATCCCTTTGGTTTTTTAATATTAATACCATAGGTTTATTAATCCTAGGCTTTTTAATATTAATCCTAGGGCTTTAATCTCTTAATTTTATAATATTAATACTAGGGTTTATAATCTCTTGGAATTATTAATGTTTTGCATTTATAATATTATTAGTCCCTTCAATTTAAATTAATCCCTTGGTTTATTAATACCTTACATTTATAATATTAATCCATAATCTGTATAATGATATATTAGATTTTTTAATCTTAGGGTTTATATCATTAATATTAGTGTTGAAGAGGTAAATCCCCTCTACGGACAAAGGCGATCCCTACTAGCCCAGAACGGGTCTAGCAACAATCATCAAATGCTACAGCGCAAGTTCCTAATTGCTAATAAATAGACCAACGATGGAGGCCTACCTGGAGTCCAACGCTATGATTCGTAGAAGAGACAGTGTTCCCGTTCCCTAGCCTCGGAAGATCACGATCCCCACGATATCTGTGAATGGACACCTGCACATGCAAGAAACAATACGAATACAAGCATAAAATCCAGAATACGCAACTATATATCAGTCAGAAAGGATATAACTCATCATTATCATAAATGAAAGACAGAGTGGAACCATAACCAGTAGTCATTCATTAATAAACAATCGAAAGAGAGTACAACCAATGTTCTGACGCTGAGGTCTCCTTCGGAAGGGTCTCCAGTAGAACACGTCTCGCAAAGCCTGCCAAGGATGGGACAAGCCTCTCTTAGAGTCTCTCGACAATAGTCTCCTTGCTCGAGTTTGGCCTTAAGGGAAGAATGAGGGCTCTTGTAGCATTAAGGCTCTTGGGAATTTGAGAACTTGGAGATTCAAGACTTGGGCACTTCAAGACTAGCTTGCTATGGCAATGGGCAAACTTTTATAGATGGAGGAAGGGGAGTTGGGATCCCTATAATCGTGGGATTGGCCTTATCTTCAAGGAAGCTTCCATGAGAGGTGGCAAACCACTTCCCCTACATGGAACTCTCGGAGCCAAACCTCCCAACTCAAGATAGATAACAGTTTCTGAGTCTGTTGAAACGAAACTTCCTCCATTCTTATTTAAAAAACACTCCTTAAATTGGCTGGCACGACTACAACTCTGGGATAGAGCACCAGTTGGCACGGCCTCTTTGTAGGATTTTCCTCATTGGCGCGAGTGCTGAACTGGCTACTCGCGCCAATGCAAAAAGGGATGTTTTTATGGTTTTTTGCAAGGAGATGTCTTCAGGGCAATTGAAGCTCATGTTTAGAGGAGTGCAATGATAGTGGTTTCAAGGCATGAAATTGCTCACAGGTCACAGAATGGGCCCTCCAATGTGCAGGATGGAGATTGGTAGGGACGGTGACAAATTACTGTGTAACAATTAGGTTTGATATATTAATGTTAAGGTCTATAATATTAATCTTAGGGTATATAATCCCTTGGGCCAACTTGAAAAGGAAAAAAAGAAAAAAAAAATATTAATCATTATTATGGTTTTTAATCTTAGGAATTATAATATTAATAATATCTTGATTTATTAATCTATACATTTATAATATTAATCTTTTTTAGTTTATTAAACCCTTGGGTTTATAATATTAAACCCTTGAGTTTATAATATTAATAATCCTTGGGTTTATTAGTCCACTCGGTTTAGAATGTTAATACCTTAGATTGGTTAGCACTACATTTGCCTGGTTCTAACTTACCCTCCTCGTGTTAAGTTTTATTTTATTACGCTATGAATACTTCCCCTCATATTTCTAAGCCCCCCTCTAACAAAGGCATACCAACTAAAATTACATTAGATAGTCTCTATGAGTACATTGAGTCTTTAGAAAGACAAAGAGAAGAAAGATAAAATCATTTTAAACTATAACTAATAGCAATGCTTGATAACAACCAAAAATCATTAGAAAATAAAATAACCACACTCGAAATTGAACTCCAAGAAATGAAAGGTAAAATTCAACAAATAGAACATAGTAAACAAACAATGGTGGAAGAAAATGACACCTTGAAAACTGAGATTAAAAATCTAAAAGAACAACTACATAATAACTAAGCCCCAAATAACACATAAAATAACTTAAATATTAAACCCATCAAATAGGAAATTAATAAATTAATTATTCTCGACCATGAGCGCCACAAACAAGCCTTAAATCTTATAGTTGCGGGTATAGAAGAACAAAACAATGAAAACAAATTAGAAATGGTTAAAGAACAATTAAAAACAAAATCTCAAATCGAAACAACCTATCTCACGAAAGCAATAAGGGTCAGAAAGATACTTGAGCATAAACACAGACTTATCCATATCAAGGTCAGTTGTCATGAACATAAACTGGATATACTCGGGAAATCCCCAGGCCTAAAAGGAACAAGAATCTTTATAAATGAATATTTCATTCCAAAAGACCAAGCTAAACTTAGGAAAGAACTCCAAAAGGTCAAGGATGCAAGAAATGCTATGAAATGGGCAATCATTAGGAACAAGAAAGCTATTATTAAAGATAGAGTCTCAAGCACGAGTGATAAATAGGGATTTGCATCACTCTGGATCCTCTTTTGGAACTGTCATGGCTTTCCATGGTGTAAAGGTCCTATGTTAAGTTGGATCTCGAGTGATATTGACCTTATTCTCTTACTTGAAACATGGGATCATGATGAATCTAGGGTCCCTCACCTCGACAGTTTCGCTCTTTGGTCTGGTTGGAACAAGAAATCCTCTCAGAGGAGTTTTTTTGGTATAGCCTGCTATATAAGGATCACTTTTTCCTCTCACATCCGACTTCATAAAATCAACCCCTTCAATCAATACATTTGGATTGAAATCTATGATTCTACCACCAATAGGATCTTTCTTGCAATTTTCTATTTTGCTCTCATCAACTCTACATCCTATAAGAAGAATAACCTGGATAAGAATTGTCCTTTCAATTCTTTACAAACACACACCTCCAACCTGAGAAATGATGGTAGTATCCTTTTACTGGGATACTTTCATGCTAGCACTGCTACTAACCAAGCCATTACATTAAGCAACACTCTAACCTCGACCCCTTATGGCTTGATGAAGATAGTAACTTAGCTAATAAATTCAAGAGAAAATCTTAAGACATATCGAGAACTTATTTGACACCAAGCTCCTAAAACTCTGCAGTTCCCAGGACCTAATTATTTGCAATCGTATTAACAAGCGGCCCCTCTCCAGTCAGATGACATGTTTCCATGCGCTAAGTAGCAATGTCGTGGATTATGCAATTTCTGACACCCTCGTCCTCAACCATATTACAAACTTTGAGCTTATTAATGGATTTGATCCTGACTCTCACCACAGACCTTTTTCTCTATCCCTCAATCTTGCTATGCATACCACCCACATGCAAGAGAACAATGATAGAAAAAGACACATTCGCTTCAATAGAAGTAAAACTAACCTCTTCTTAAGGGATTTAGGCCCCATGGTTTATAATAATAACATTGATCATATTTATTACCATTTCACTACTATCCTTTCCAACACCATTAGCAAGTTTTCTAATGAGATTTCGTTTAAGCAGTCTAATAGAACTTCCAATCCATGGTATGACAAATATTTCAAAATTGCCAGGACAGCGATCATAGACGCTCCTAATGAAATCATTAAGCTACAGAATATCAATATATACAAAAATATCATCAATAGGAAGAAAATATCATATATTAATAAAATACGGGATTATCTTCTCCACCTTTCTAAAGTCGCCCCCAAAACATTTTGGCGGAATGTTCTTGTCTGTAAAACCAAAGATAACCATTCTATCCCCTTAGAAAACTGGGACAACTACCTTAAGAAATTTTATGACTCTCCGGACACTATGGACACCACCTTAATCACTCCAATTAAGGAGGATGTAGTCTGTCTTGACGACATTGAGTCTAGTATTAATAAGCTCGCTAATGAGAAAGCTAAATATATAGAAGGATACCAAGCTGAGATCCTTAAAATGGGAAGATCTATCCTCATCTCGTATCTCCATAAGCTTCTCAATTTCACTGTAATGCATGGCTTCCCTCGGATTTGGACGCAAAGTCTTATTGTACATATATTTAAAAATGGGGACAAGAGTGTCCCATCTAACTAGAAGACCATTATGGTTAGCCATATCATGGCCAAGCTTTATGGGATCATTTTGGAGAAGAAGCTTAGCCTTTGGCTTGAAAGCCAAGGAAAAAGAGCTAAAGGGCAAGTTGGTTTTAGGAGACATCACTCGACTATTGACCATCTGGTCACTCTTAGAATCATTGCGGAGGAATGTCGCAATAGTAAAGCTGACCTCTTTTGTTGCTTTGTGGACTTTAGAAAAGCTTTCGACATTGTTCCTCGAGATAAGCTTTGGGAGAGACTTAAAGAAATCATGGTCCCTCCTGAGCTGCGGATTGTTGTGATCCGTCTCTACGATACCATCACTGCCAAGCTTAAGACTAACAAGGGGTGGTCTAAAGACATTAAATGCAATATTGGAGTTAAGAAAGGGTGTCCCCTATCCCCTACCCTTTTTGGCATATACATCGATAAGCTACAGCAGTGTCTGGAATCTGCGGGGTGAAAGGGCACCGAGCTTGCTGGTGTTCTCATTACTCTTCCCATCTATGTTAATGATATCATTCTTATTGCAAAAATCCATGATGACCTTGACAATCAGCTCTATATCCTTCATGACTACTGCTCCAAGATGGGTATGACAGTTAATACCGAAAATACTAAAGTCATGATCATTAAATCCAAAAAGATCACCCATGGTAGTTTCGTGTATAATAACCAACGCTTAGAGCAGGTTTATTCTTATAAGTATTTGGGCATTGACTTCCCTCATCATCTCAACTGGAATTATAACATCGAGAAAAGCATTCTTGGGGGCTGGAAAGCTTATTATGAACTTGAAAACAATTGTAAGTCGGTCGATCTTTACATTTGGAGTAAAATGAGGTTCCTCTTTGAGACCCTTATCACCCCTGTTGTCTTATACATATGTGAAGTTTGGGGTTGCAGTATATCCAAAGAATCATGGAGGAAGATTGAGATGATTCAAAAGAAATTCATAACCTACAACCTTAAGATCAAGGGAAATACTCCCTATCCTATCCTCTTGATCGAATCTAGTTTGTCCCCCATTGAAAGTACAACTATGTTTAGATATTTGATGTATAAGAAGAAGCTTGACAACATGGAATGAAAAAGGCTCCCTAAAATTGCTTCTAACTGTAGTCAAAACCCTCACCTTCGCCTCAAGCGCGGGTGGCATAAGGATGCCTAGTCTTGGCTCAACCATTGGGGAATTAAGGAGGAGCTCAGTATGGGAAGCAAAGAAAATATCAAAAATATTATTATCCAAGTTTAAGGACAAGCTGTGGGGGGATCATGAGCTGGAGGGTAGAAGGAAGCTAAGATACTATAAGGAAGTGATCAACCCCACCCTTGATAATCAGAATTATCTCCCTGTGTTGTCCAACAATAAGAAAAAAATTAACATTGCTAAGATAAGAACTAATTCCCATGAGCTTTGGAGTGAGATTGGGCTGTGGGCTATTCTCAAGACCCCTTGGAACGATAGAATCTGTCATATTTGTGATTCTAAGCATGTGGAAGATGAAAAACACTTCCTTTTAGACTGCCCAACTCTTATTCATATTCGGTTTCAATTCCCTACCATCTTCCACACTTCCAATCTTCTTGACCTATTAAGCCAACCCACCTATAGTGATCTTGGAGCACTTATTTCCCTTCTCTTTGACCATAGAAACAAGATTTTGAAGAATCAAACTTAGATCATTTCTCCTCTCTTAAGGTCAGATAGACAACATTGGTTTTAGCGGACGGTAACCATCATCCTCATCATCCTCATCATTAATTCCTAGATTTTATAATATTAACCCCTTCAATTTATAATAATAATCCCTTGGGTGCATAATATTTAGCCATTGGGCTTATTATCTTAAGTTTATAATATTAATTCCTTAGATCTATAATATAAATCCCAAGGATTTATAATATTAATCCATTTTGTTTCTTAATCCTTTAGATTTATAATATCAATACATTGATTTTATTAATTCATTGAAATATATATATATATATATATATATATATATATATATATATATATATATAATTTATTGATAAATATATAATAATTATTGACTATAATATAATGGTAAGAGATAAATTAGTATTTCATGAGTATATATCAATCATATTGGTAAATGTAGTTGTGCTAATTATACTACACTAACTACTTACTTTTATCTCAAGTAACTTGAATTTAAATAGTTCATATTTAATGTTAAAGAAACTACTTACTTTTTTCTCAAATAACTTAAATTGTAGTAGTTGAGATTTAATGCTAAAAAAAAAAGTTATTCACTAATCATTAACCTACCAAATATTATCATCAAAATTATATAAAAATTTAATTTAAAATACAAATCAATATTAAAAAATTAAAAAAATTTGTTTTGTTTTGTTTTTTTTTTTTTTTCACTAACTTTCTCATAAAATTTAACCCTAAAAACTCATTGATGATATACACCTCATGCATATCCATATTGATAATTTTCCTTATTATAATGACTTTACGGTTGCATCCTCCTTCTTACTGACATCATGCAGCAAATAATGGATAGATTAAAAAAAAAATTATTATGATTTAGCATTTAGTTTCTCATAAATGTAAAATAAAAGTCACTTTTTTCCGCCAAAATGAAGATATGTATTTTGATTTCCAAGTGAAAATATAAATCAAAAGTAGAGATTTTTAAATGGGATGCGAGAGATTTGTAAATTAAGGAAAGCACTTATTTTCACTCACTTACTGTCCGTTTTTGTATGCTTTACAAAAGTGTTATATTTTACTTTATTATTGATCTCAGTAATCTTTGATTATTCCTAGATGTAGTATAAAATTATTCTTAGATGTAGTATAAAAGTATTCTAACCTTTGATGAATTTTTAAGTAAAATTTGATCATTCTTGATAAAGGTATTTTAATCCATAAATAAATTAAATGATCAGGTATTTTAATCTATATATAGATTAAATGATTGTAGAGAGTAGGTATTTTAATCTATATGTAGATTAAATGATTGTGGAGAGTTTTAATTATTTTTTTTAATTTTAAAGAAATTTAGTAGTTTTATTGACAGAGAATTATTAGTAAAATTTTAAGGGTTTATTGTTTAATCCTGAATCTCTCAATTTTCGCTAATTTCATATTACTTTCATCACTAATTAAGCTACCTCTCTAAAATTAAATTTTAATCATTTTCAAAACTTTTCACATTTACAATTTCCATAGATCCACACCAAAAGTTGTGATATAATAAATGATTTCAAACAATAAAAACCCACAAATTATGAATAAACTCCAAACACACTAACTTCAAAATGATAGCAACTATAATTAATACCCAAGCAAATTCAAAATCAAAATTATAAAAATTACAAAGAAAATAAAAATAAAATTAGTTATATTATTCTTTATTATTTAGAAAAAAAAACAAATTATAATTTAAATGTAAAAATATGGCTGACTGGATGGGTGTATTCTTAAGTCATTACATGATGTGAAATTAACTTTCAAAATTTTGTGGGAAAAATTTCAGTGGCGGATATAGTTGAATGTGATCCCTAAGTGATTTTGAAGACTTAGATGCCCTTAGATCAGAGTTTCTCATAAAATACAAACAACTTACTACTAGCAGAGAAAATATGGAGTTCCGGACTACTAAAAGTAGCTGGAATGTGGGCAAAAATAATTTAAGAAGTCTTGCAGTAGCAATGTTTGAATCATGTTTTTTGATGGTGGAAATAGATTCAGCACCATCAAAAACTTCTAAGACACCCAAAATATTGAAATTTGATAACTAAAAACTGGATTTACAAAAATCACTGCCAAATTTTCTTAAAATCTTATCTAAATTTTCAGAGCACAAACACATTCTAGTTATGAAAACGTTGACCCAGTGACGTCAAAATGTGCAGTTAAGTTAAGCGTGTGTTTATGTAGAATTAGCTTCTGTGACGAAGCCGATGGCCCACCTGTATTTATCCACTAATGATCCATATCATCTTAAATTATGATCTACTAAAAGAAATAGATAATGCAGTTGTCTTAAAGCTTTTATAACCTAGTGAGTTCTCTCATTAATAATCAGAATCAGAAATTGGAAACCCAATGGTTTTTCCATTAAAAACCAGAGTGGGAAATTGGAAACCACTTTGTCTAAAACCCAATGGTTTATCCATTAAAAAGCAGAGTGGGAAATTGGAAACCACTTTCTCTAAGCATGTATGTTAGGATACCCAAATATTATATATAAAAAACAGGCATATCAGATGGAGAGGAGTGAGAAAAAGAAACATTGCTTTTATTTCAAAATCTAAAACTTAATCACAAACTCGCAAGCATAAAAGATTTCGAAATATTTCCAACGTTCATATTCTTTACGTGACATAAAAGCAATTCCGTTAATAACAAAAATTATGTTTTATAAATGATTGCCATTTGGATGGTCCACGGAGCACGAGTTAACAAGTTTGGAAATATTGAGCCAAAAAATTTGTAAACTTGCCAAATGTAAATAACGGAGTTCTCGGGAGGCGGAGGAATTAAGGAGTTGTTTAAGGAGGGGGAGGAATTGTTTAGAGTATTATTTTTTGAGGATTTTTTTTTTTTTTTCAGAAATCTTGCAGTAGCACTATTTGAATTATATTCTGGTGGAAATGGATTCAGCACTATCAAAAACCTCTAAAACACCCAAAATATTAAATTTTGATAACTATAACTTGGATTTACAAAAATCCCTGACCAAATTCAATAATTTTCAAAAAAAAAAAAACAATCTTGTTAAACGAAAGCATTTGCAATTACTAAAAACAAAGAACACAGAATTGCAATTACTAAAAACAAAGAACAAAGAATTCCGTATAGTAGAGAATATTAAGTATCACAGAAAATGGTAATGTTTCCAGTTCATATGAAAGTATCACATAAAATAGTAAAGTTTCCAGTTCATATGAAACTATGACAAAGAACGCTAAATTCTATTGGTAAGAATGTGTAAATATATATTCTCAAAATTTGTATACATTTCATTTTTTTTTTTTCATATCAGATCGAATTTGATATTTATACACTTCATTTTTTGGTCATATCAAATAGAAATTGAATTTTATACACTCGATTTTTTTCACATCTTTCCTCTCGAACCGAATTCGAATTTTTGGTAACTATAAGCAACACTACATAGCATTCCCATTCATTGTTCTTTCAAAATTTTTGCTTCATCGTCCTTTACTTGTGTATTTAACAACTTCTCGCACGATCATGTCGACCAGTTTCCCCTCGTCACTGAAAAAAAAAATGTTCACAATGAGATTACGAGTAAAAAACGCCAAAATAAATAAATTGTGGTATACCACTCGTTTCAACAAATTAAAATAAGCTAAAACAATAATTTCCGATTTACCACTTATTCCAACAAATTAACAAAAGTTGCAGGTGGAGGTCTCACCCATCATATGTCTCCAGCTTGAAACCCTCTCTCCCTGTAACTTCCATGAGAGCCTCTTTCCACATTTCAATGGTGTGGGAATCGTATCGCGGCTTCTCTTGCAGAGTTTCAGGGTCAAATGCTTTTTCCTCTTTCAGAATGTGCAGGGCTTCAGCGTACACTCCGTTGGTGCCGTCCACACTATTCCACCAAATCTGTGTAGGCTTCAAATGGTAGAAAACAGGAATAATGATGGACTGGGATTGGAGCATGAGTACAAGCTCATCCATGCACCATTCTGATTCTGCATAGGCTGCAGAGAAAATGGCAACATGGACAGGCGCGCCTTTTATAGCGTTTTCTATCACCAAATTTATTCTGTTTCCTTTCTCCATCTCCTCCTTGTCGAAAAAAACTCTCAATCCATAATTACGAAGACGATAGTACAGATGGCTGGCCAGTGTGTTCTTCACATCCTTGCCACGATGGTTGAGGAACACGTCGTAGGAATGGATGGGTGTTTTGTGTACACGTTTCATACTCAACACATGTTTAACAACATCATGGACCAGCCGTCCCTCGTCACTGAAAAATTTTCACAATTTTTTGGCAGGTTAGAAAATTGTTATAAATGGACTTTGAGAGAGATGTAAAATATAATAATGTAAACATTACAAAAAAAATAAAAATGTAATAATTGAAAAATAAGAAATAAGAATGGAAAATATTTAATGGAATAAGTGAAAATTTGAAAAATAAATATGACATTAATATTTAAATGTATATGATATTTAAAAAAATATATCCCTTAAATAAAGTATTATATATAAATAGAAAGATATATATATTGAAAACAAAAACAATATGATAATGTATTACTTCCTTTCATAATTAATATGGAATCTTATTTTTTATATATAATGTGTTATTTCTTTTATAATTAACGGTGGAGGAGGTGCCCATTTCATATGGCTAGATTTTTCAATGAAAAGATGTCTTTTACCAAGTAGGAAGGAGATGCGGAATTTCTTTTATGATTAATATGAATATGACACATCATATTTAATATGAATTATTTAGATTTTAATTATAAGTGAAATATTTTAATATGTGTTTCATATCTTTATATTATATATAATACAATAATTATTTATAAAGAAAAAAATTATGATTAAAATATTAAAATAACATACTACTAAACATAGAGTTAAAATAGGATGTTTGAATATTTTTCTATTAATGATATGGAGTTAATATATGAAGTTAACACATGGTGGGTGTGTATGTTTGCATATTAAGAACATGGGTTAACAAATGCGGGGTTTGTGTGTATGTGTATTAAGAATAAGAACATGGAGTTAACACATTGTTGTTTTATGTATGTATGTATATTAAGATCATGGAGTGGGGTTAAGAAATGGTAGGTTTGTGTGTATGTGTATTAAGAACATGGAGTTAAGACAATATTTTATGTATATATGTATATTAAGAATATGGACTGTGTGTATTTGTGTATGTATTAAGGGTATGGAGCTAACATTATGTGTGTGTATTAAGATCTATATGTATATATATTAAGAACATGGAGTGTGTATCTGTGTGTATTAAGAGCATGGAGCTAACATTGTGTGTGTATTAAGAACCAGAGTAAATTCATTTCATGAAATTCATCATGGGTGGAGAGGGATAATCAAGGAAAGGTTTTCATTTTTAGGGATTTAATTCCTTGAAAGCTATGATATATCTTGGGTTAAGATGAGTTTAAAGTTGACGTGCTCTTTCTTATAGATTTTATCTTTTATGTCTATAATTGCAAATTGTATTACTCAATAAGTTGAAAGGAATCATAACAAACTTAATAGACCCAAATAATTGAAGAGAATACAACAAACATATTTTCATCATGGAACAATGCCATTTCGATAAGTGGTTGACCTACTATATGTCGAGTTATATATGGAGGGTGAAATATAACTCAAATATGGAATCCTCTCTCTTTTATGAAAATCGAGGAAGACGATTTTTTTTCTCCCATCGAAGAGCAATCACAGATGGAAATTTGTCTTGATTGAGGGAAGAAATTATAGTTTGAAACTTGATTTTGGTTTGGAAGATTTGGTAATACAATACACTTGGAGAAAGAGGAAACTTTGCAAGCAATTGGTCTTGGATCAACCTTTAGAGTAAATGAACTTTGATGGAATGGAGAAGAATCAGAGATTCAATATGGAGATCAATTTCAATAATTGCATGGCTTTGATTGCAACCTTGTGATGAGGGCTTGGTTTGCCTTTATTGTTATAGGATTTTTAACATCATTTGTTAGCTTTTATGATGTAACACACTTGTGAAAAAATCGAAGCCTATTCTCAAGCCCTCCCACTTACATTTTGTGCACTACAAGTAATTTAGATTTGCAAAGTTTATAAACTTGTACTTTATCTTTACCATAACCAGTATTCTCTTTTAGGTTATTTATAGAGAAATTCATAAGAAACTACCATTGATTTCCCAAAATGGGCTTGTAATACATGGTGATTTATGCATAATGGTGTAAGTTGTTTTAATGGAGAACCCTTTACCATTTTTTTATTTCCACTCTCTAGAGAAATCATGCCCTTGCCTATTTTGTTGTGTTCTCTACCATGCTCTAACACTGGGTCCCATTAATGGAGGTAACATTGCACATGTGGACAAGAAATTAAAAAATATAACCATGAAAGAGATAGGCAAGGTTTACATCACTAATTAGATATGAACAACTTGGTAAACATTGAGTAAAAAAATTTCTATTGTGTTTTGATATTGTGGAATTGAGAATTTGAGGTTAAAATATTAAAAATAGCTTTTGTTAAGAAGAATAAATGTTAGGGAGGAGTTTTGAAGCCACGATGAGGAGGCTTTGGAGATCTTCATAGAGAATTGAGGAGGAAGTGATGGAAATTTTGGAGGATCCATTGGAATTCTAGTATATATAGTCCACTATAGTGACCAATTCTCATGAATATGTGTGTTCCCCTTTAATTAAAATTCAAATGAGACCATATCCATTAGAGGAAGAAACCATGGAAATTCTTGATGAGTTGTTGATGTCACATTCATATGGTTACACATGCAATGATGCTATTTTATGTGAAGAGTCTCCAGTCAAAAATAAAATTACCTATGGGAAGTCAATGTGAGGAAAGGTATTTTACAATAAATTACTTCTCCAAAAATATAATGGATTTTGGAATATGCTTTCTCTACACATAATCGAACAAAGAGTTACCATTAACACACGGGGCAATTTGATTTGAACTTAAACAAAAATGCAACATAATACAAATATAACCACAAATACAGGGATGCAACATAAATAACACTTCATTTCATTAATATCAAATAAATGAAATATGCTTACAAACATAATTGAAATAAACTAGCTTGGGTGATGGTAGCTTATCTTTGAGAAGAGATGTGGTAGCTACATGCAACTAAATTGTGTTACAATGAGGCTCAAAGGTCTATTTATTATTGAGAAATAATGGAAAAACATAAACATCCAAAAACCTAACCCTAGGAGATGAATCACCAAATAAAATATGTGGGCCCCATTGGGGTAAATTGGTACACCAACTTCTCAAGGTTGTAACTTTAACATATGATCTTCGTTTGACGTGCATAATACCTCGTTAGAAATATCTAACCGAGGACTACAAATTTCTACTAAAAACATCAATCAAAGGTTTATGTTTACCCGTTTTCCAAAAAAATGCCTTTTAGGGCCTCAAAATGATTTCGAAAGTTCATGACTCAAAAAAATGACAAAAATAGTAAATTGTACTACAATTAAGGAAACTGAAAAATTGAAAGAAACAATGGCGGGGGTCCAAGTGGAATAGGTGGGTGAACACCAATATCCACCTGGATTGGTCCTCCCCCCTTAGGAAGAAATGGTCCCCATTGTGTTGAGTGTCTCCATGAGATGGGGAAACTTCTACTAAACTTGGTCCCTAGTGCGCCATGTGACGTGGTGCAGGAGTTGGCCAGCTTTGAGAACTCGATACAGTTGGATCTTTTGCTAATGAGTGTTCTTGATCTATGTGTCCATGATTTGATCAGTTGTGGCTTGTTCCATGCAATCAAGGTTTAGCTCTGTTGGTGTGAGTTGTTATACAATATGGGAGGTGTCCAGTAATGGTGGAAAGTATGGCCGAAGGCGGTCCACATTGGACACTAGGTGCAGGCCAAGGAACGGTGGAATGTTGAGCTCAAAAGCATTATCCCCTACAACCTTGGTAATGGTGTATGACCCATATCGGAGCGACTGTAGCTTAAGGTAGGGCCCAGCGAGGTGCTCCTTTTGAAAATGTAGCAAAATTTTGTCACCTACCTGGAACTTGTGTGGCACCTAATGTTGATTATGTCTCTACTTGTACTTAACATTGGCTTTGTCTAATATGTCATAGAATTGTTGGCATATGTGTTGGATTCGCTCAATGAAGTTGTTAGCCCTGTCGATTTCAAACTAGACATGGGCCAAAGCTACCTGAGTATCTGCAAATGGTATGGCCACATAACTGGGACATAGTGGCTAGAATCCCAACCCCAGTTGAAAGGGGATGTGACCAGTTGAGTTATGAAGAGCTCTGTTGTAGCTGTGTTGGACATAAGGGAGGATTTCGTCCCATGTGCAAGGATGCTTTGAGTTATACACGCATAGAATATGTATGATCATCCAGTTGACGACCTTTGTTTGACAATCAGTTTTGGGGTGGAAAGTCGTGGACTTAGTGAACTTGGTATCCATCATTGACGAGATACTTTACCAAAATGTACTTAGGAACTTGTTGTCCTGATCTTAGATAATGGTCTGTGGGATCCCAAAGTGTACCCACACTCGTTCAAAGAAGAGCTTAGCGGTGGCTTCTGTTTTGATACTCTTATTGCAGGTCGTAAGAATGGCCATCTTAGAGAATTTGTTGACGACCAAGAAAATGCAGTCATTGCCATGCTTAGTTGAGGGAGGCTCGATCTGTAATCCATGGAGATGGATTCTGAAGGTCAAATAGGAGTAGGAAGAGAAGTATATAGGCCTTGCTTCTTGATGGCCGGTTTGGAAATGGTGTAAGAAGTGCATGATATAATTTACTTCCCAACATCCTATCGAAGGTTCAGCCAATAAAATACTTCTATATCACTGCCACTATTTTCTCTATTACGAAGTGTCCAGTGACCCGAGTACAGTGCGCATCCAAAATCATCTTGGCATGCTCACTTGAAGGAACACATAGGTTTCCTAGGTGACATAACAGTGTATCCTGGAGGTGAAAATTTGAAACTTGTTTTCCTTCCAAGAGTTTCAGGTATGTGTTTTCGAATTCTAGATTGCTTGTGTATAAATACCGCCACTCTAAAGTCTCGTGCCCACAAGAGTCAACCACAGTGTTCAGCGCCATGATTGGCGGTCGGTTGAGGCAGTTTGCAAAATTATTGGTGCTGCATTTCTTGTACTTATTATTTAAGTGGAACTGTTGGAGGTATGTGGACAATTTTTGATGGCAATCTTTCTACAAATTCCCTTGTGTCTGAATGAACTACAGGGGTTGGTGGTCTATGTGTATTTCCATTTCCTTCCCCATAATGCAATGCTTCTATTGTCAGAAAACCTGCACAATTGAATACATTTCTTTGATATAGTTGGGATACTTTCGGACTATGTCGGAAAGTGTCTCACTATGATATGCCACTAGATGCCCATGTTGAGTAAGAAATGCACACCAATAGCATAGTTGGAAGCATTTGTCTTGATCTCAAATGGTTTTTGCAGGTCTAGAAATGTGAGCACTTGTGCAGAGCAAAGGCGATGCTTCAACTTAGAAAATGCCTTATGTTGGGATTCATAACAAAAGAAATTTTCTTTCGCTCCACCCTTGGTGACTTGACTCAAAGGCCAAGTGATATGAGAGAACCCCAACATGAACATGCAGTAGAAATTGGAGATACCCAGAAATCTTCAGAGCTCTGTTAGAGTGGTTGGGGTTGGACAATCTCGAATGAATTGTATCTTCGCTGGGTCCACATTCACACCCTACTCATCAATGATGTACCCCAGATATTGAACCTAGGTCATACCAAAAGTGCATTTCTCCAAATTGGCACACAACTTGTGTTGTCACAGAGTTTGGAGGTCTTGTCGAATATGGAAGAGGTGTTCTTGCCAACTTTGGCTAAAGATTAAGATGTCATCCAAATGCACCACCATGAATGAGTTGGTGAAGGGTCACAAGATGTCTTCCATTAGCCTCATGAAGGCTACCGGGGCATTCATTAACCCAAAAGGCATTACCAGTCATTCAAAAAGGCCCTCCTTGGATTTGAAGGCAGTCTTCCACACATTGGAGTGTTTGATTGGTACCTGGAAATACCTCGACTTCAATTCGATCTTGCTGAAATATTTGGCCCCCTTGAGTTGGTCCAAAAGGTCATCGATCTGTGGGATTGGATACCTATTCGAGACAATGATCTTGTTCAACGTCCGATAGTCAATACCGAGTCTATAGGTCTCGTCCTTCTTCTGTACCAACATGATCACACTCCCACAAGGTGATGAACTTGACCTGATGTACCCTTTCTACAACAACTCGTGAACGCCCTCTTGATCTCATAATTCTTCATAACAAAGCATCGATAGATCAGTCCATTGGGAAACGACACACCTGGGGTTAGATCAATGGAGTGCTTGACCTGAAAGTGTAGAGGTGCCCTTGTGGGTGAGGTGAAGATATCCTTATAGTCCTCCATGACCTTGTCCATCTATTGCTATCATGAAAATGAGCCCTATCTCGAGGCTGTGGCCACAATCTTCTTCCTGCCCTGAGGGCAGATCATAAAGAAAACAAATTTCCCAGTCTCAGAAATGAGTTTACTACATTTCTTTGTAGTGATCAAAGAGATGGCGGTAGGCAGTGCTACCTCTAATATCATGTACAAATTATTGCCCAAAGTAATAATGAATAATGACAGTGTGAGGCCTAGACTCATACACAACTTGTCCCTTCCACAAATATGGTTGGCTTAATAATACATCAAAAACTTCAAGAGGAGAATTTTCACACAATACCTCATATGTGAAGGGCTTGGTGTTGTAGGAAAGGTGACACTTTCGGTTGACGCAGATATCTCATCCTTGGTGAAGCCACCTAATGGTGTACGACTGTGAGTGTGATGTGGTCAGTATGCCTAGCCGCTTCACAAATTTTGTTGAAATGAGGATATTTTGTCTTCCATTCTCAATAATGAACTACAACGAATAACCCTTCACCCACATCTATGAATGGAAGAGGTGCTCCCCCTCCTCTAGATCTTGGTGGTGGAAATGGTGGCACTAGACTTTGTGTCAATAATATGCTTCCCTTTTTCATTTCCCTTGTCAGCTTCTCACTCAGAGTCAGAGCATGCATCTAATTTAGAAGCCTTCAACTCGGCCACCAGTGACTGCTTGGCCCGACACTCACTTGTGTTTTGAGTGGGGCTCTTATGGAAGTCACACCACTTTTCGTGTCCTTTGTCTTTGTTGTGTTATTCTTTTCTTGCGCCTTCGACAGGTTGTTTAGGGTCACCCCGCCTTGGCTTTGTATTTTGTTCTGTGGTTTTGGGGTGCCTTTCCCTTGCTTCAAATTCACAGATGCAAAGTCTCACTTCTTCAATTTAAATTTATTCTTTATCTTGGAAGCATATCCAAGGAAAATTTTAAGGATAGACAATTATCTTGAAGTTTAAAACATTGGCGAATCTCACTAGTCCCTAA
The DNA here is from genome assembly GCA_034641835.2 of Pinus albicaulis. Lineage (NCBI taxonomy): Eukaryota > Viridiplantae > Streptophyta > Pinopsida > Pinales > Pinaceae > Pinus > Pinus albicaulis. Next base: position 1,313,406,851 of record CM076570.1, read on the forward strand.
TATGAAAACCATAAAATTTTTATTGATGTATTTGTAAAATCATTCAAATTTATAATGATTTTATATATAATCTCTATATAATATTGGCTATTTTTAAGGTAAAATAATTTTATATTGTAAAATTTGGGCGAATTATTTTTATAAAAAATGGAAATTGGCGAATATTTTTTTTTGCGAAATCATTGAAAATTAGCCCACTTGCGACTGTTAGCCCCTAAAATTTTCCATGAGCATATCAGTATGATCTTGATCTTATATCTTTGCAAAAAACTACGGTACCTAAGCACCAAATGTTTCTTTGAACCTTTGATACCTAAGTTTGTGTGTAGGGTATGGAATTGATTCGTTAGCTCATGGACATCTTGATCCCTTTGTTGCAGCATCATAGTCCATTGTATGTAATTGTCCTCATAGCTCCCTACAAGGTAATATTGTTCCTTGATGGCATCTAAGAAATAATTCCAGGTTGGTTCAGCTAAAAAAAGTGAGGTTTCTCTCTCATCGCTCTATTCATAGTAGGTTTCCCACCAGTCCTTGACATGGGGTGAAAATTTGAGAAGTGAAAAAGTATTCTTTTCCCTATTGGAAAAATCACGAACTGAAAAATATCCTTCCAATAGATTTAACCATCTATCTATGAGTTTTTCATATATTTTTCCTTAAAATATGGGAATTTCAAAGTTGACTTGTACCTTGAAGGGAGTGGCGCCGCCAGAGTGACTATCAGATGAAGATGCGTCACTTGTGGGCATCCGTCGAAGGATCTGGGAAAATTTTTCCATCACTATGTTCCTCTAATGTTTAAGAGCTTCTTCGAGAAATATTTTGAAAGGATATCGTGCACCCTCATCTTTATTTTCTTTCACCATGGGAGGTCGTCGGGGTTTGAAAGGTTGTTCTTGCAAAGGTCCAACCAGTTCGATCCCTAACTTCTTATACCATGACCTCGTTGGGGACATGCAAAGAAAAACAAAGAAAGAGAAGACCTCTCTGATACTAGTGATCCAAACTTAGACAAGGACGCAACAAAATACAAATATAAGGAGTTAGGGTCATTTGGAAAATACATTCGTGGAGACAAAAAGAATCTAGAGATCGAATTATGTTGACAGAGCAGTGCTCGGACGAAGATCATATCTAAGTGATTCTTCATTGCAGTGAGGGGTAATATTAACGGTTGTAAGGTTTCCTTAGCTAGAGAGTACATATCAGCAGAGACAAAGAGAGCCACAACTTCAGCGCAAAGCCGGTGATGTAGTGCCTATGCAATCACTACGCAGAAATAGAGGGAAAGTTATTTTCTTGCTGAGTAGACAATGCAGAGTCAGTGTTAGATCCCGGAGAGATTTTTTGGAGGCTTAGTTTCCAGCCAGCAGTGAGATCAGCACAAAGGTAGAAGGGCAACCGAGTTTTGATGCAGTCACTGCGCAGAGGCAACACATGGTAGTCCAACCTTGGTGGAGATCAGTGCCAGTTTCTCGTGGAGGAGTGAGGTTTGTCTCATGAGATCTCTTCTCTCAGTTTCTCTGTATGATTTGATAGTCTCATCAATCATAGATTTGTACTAAGAATTTACTACATAATAATATAAACCCTCACATCTGCTGCATCAGTTTTCCCACATTGGGTTTTTCTGGGGACATTAATCCAAAAATGATTGTTTCAAATGGTTGTGTGATATTTATGTGTTTAGATTTGTTTTCGCACTTGTATTTCTTCCAAATTTTAATTATGTAGGTTGTAGTGTATGGATTTCAATATCTTCTTGTAGAACATAGTAATAATTTGTTAAGTAAAATAACAAATAGAATATTTTCCATTAGTTTTTGTAGTAGGCTTCCGAGTAATACAGATTTTCACATGGTATAAGAGCTTGTTTAAGCTAAGTGCAAGCGGGACAAAGAAAAAATCCAACATATTCAGTGTTGGGAAAGCAGGGATCAGAGAGCTGCAAATGCAGTAGATCGATCTCCCAGTGATTGTGTAGTCCAAGTCAAGAGGACTAGACCAGAAGGAAAATCTCTCTCTAAGTGAGCTGATGGAG